>PVJO010023121.1:0-26729 GCA_004026905.1 Hystrix cristata | reverse complement strand
GCTTATAAGCACCAGACATTTATTTCTCACAGTTCTGGAGCTGGGAGTCAGATCAGGGTGCCAGCAGGGTTGGGTGTTAGGACGGACTCTGTTCTGGGTTGCAGAGGTCTGTTTTCTCATTGCATCTCAGAAAGTAGGAGGAGTGAGAGCTTTCTAATCCTATTCAGGAGGGCTCCACCCTCACAGCCTAAGCACCTAACCTCCTAATGACTACCATATTATGACTCTAACCTGAAGCAAGGATGATTAAAAAAAAAACTATATGACTGTATGACTTCCACATTTTAATTGAAGTGGTAAAATATAAACTCTGGATAGACTGTGAAACACATATGTATATATCACATATAATACACATAAAATATATATATTCACATTAATAATATGTATGTATTTATGGCCTAGCCCCTTATATATAAAATATGTGTATACACATATTCATATAATCTGTATGTATTTATTTTTGGTATAATCCTTCATATATACATAATACGTGTACATTATATATAGTGTGTATATATAAATCTTTATGTATGTATAGTGTGATCCCTAGATCAACCACTAAAAATAACATACTAAGTGATGTGGCCATAAATCCTATACATAAATGAAAATGTAGAACCAAAAATCATTGAGGTAACCCAAAAGTAGACTGGTGGTGGGAAGTACTGAAATAAAAAGCCAAAGAAGTATACAGAAAACAAAATGGTAGATGTATTTGATCATCTTAACTGTATGAAATGCAGATGGTCTGAAAATACCAACTGAAAGTCCGAGATAGTCAGACTGGGTAATAAGGCAAAACCCGACAACACACTGAGTACAAAAAGCCAAGAAGCCACTTAAAAATATAGTGACATAAGTTAAAAGATATCACAAAAGTAGACCTCAGAACAGAAACACTTCCCAAGAATGGAGAGGGGCATTAGACAAGGGTACAATGGTCAGCTACTAAGAAGAGTGAGGATATGATGTGTATGTCTCTAAATTTTAAAATACATGGGGTTAAAAGGGGGGGGTGGAAGTAGACACAGAGGAACCCACAGTTATACTGGGATATTTCCACATTCTGCTTTTAGTAACTAATAGAACACACAGATCAGCAGTACTGTGGAGGCCTGGAGTGACATTCCGCACCATGTGACACCACTGATGAAATTGCTCCTGCACAGCAGTGGGCACGGCTGTGCTAGAGGCCACCACTCAGTGCAAGAGGCCCAGGAAGGCTCTGGCCAGTCAGGCAGTCTCCAAAGTCTCTGCAGACCATCAATGAGTAAAGCAAAGGCTACCAGCACTAAACAATCCGAAGGTAGCCATTATTTTGACAAGGACATGGAAGGGAGTGTACACCAGTGAAGAGATTCACGGCATAGTGTGATGGTTGATTTTATGTGTCAACTCAGCTGGGCCATGGCAACCAGTTCCTCAGTTCAATGCCAGTCTACATGCTATGGTGAAGGTGTTCTTAGAGATGATTAATGTTCTGATCTGTAGGCTTTGGGTGAAGCAGATGGCCTTCTAAAATGTAGGCAGAGCTCGGCTGGAAGCCCTCAGAAGAAGAGTCTGGCAGCCTGAGCAAGCAGGGGCCTTTACACTCAACTCCTCCCCAGGCTCCAGCCTATACCGCAGATTGGGGACTTGCAGCGCCCAATCATATGAGCCAATTCCTTAAGATAAACCCCTCTCCATCTCCCCCGCTCTCTGTCATGGACACCATGTCCTAACATTTCTGTGTATCTGGAGAACGTGGGTAATATAAGTTTGCTCAGTGGGAAACTCAGGGAGTTTTAACTGCTAGAAAGAGGAAGATCATGGGGATTGCACTAAAAAAGCATTGTACTTTGTCTTCTAGATCAGCAGTCCTTAACATTTTTGGCACCAGAGACTGGTTTTGTGGAAATGATTTTCCTGTGGGTGTTCGCACGTTTTTGATACCTTTCCCCATGCTAGCATCAGCGCCTCAGCTCCACCTCAGCTCATCAGGCATTAGATTCACACAAAGAGCACACAACCTAGAGCCCTCGTGCTTACAGTTTACAGTAGGGTTTGTGCTCCTATGAGAATCTAAACCTTACTCATGTGAGAGGAGGCGGAGCTCAGGCTGGTGATGGGGAGTGGCTGGAAATAGAGAGGAAGCTTTGCCTGGCTGCCCACCACTCACATCCTGCTGTGTGGCCCAGTTTCTAACAGGCCATGGCCCTGTACTGGTCCATGGCCCCTGGGGTGGGGTCCCCTGCTCTGGATAAGACAAAATGTCCCCGCAGGCCCAGTACATTTGGTCAAGAGTCGCATTGCCGCTCACCCTTCTGGACATCGTCTGCAGTGAAGGCAACGGGTTCTGACATCCAGGTCCCCTGATGCTCACACTTGGGCTGGCTGAGGACAGCTGAGATGAAACAGAGCGTCTGTTTTGATGATTGCGTGATGAGTGCAGCCAGAAGCCAGATTTTCCTGTGCGAGTTAGGAGGCGTGTGTTCAGCAACTGGCTCTCTGTTCTCTCGGTTCTGTTTTCACCTTTCCTTTCAGATTCAATAGCTATAAAATGGCCACATTGGGGAACCGAAACTAGATCACAAAGAAGGGAAGAAATCGGCATTAAAGGAATCGAGGAGCTCTTCCTTTGGGGCTCTGATGTCTCTGAGTGCCAATCTCAGCAGAGACCTTTGAGGCAGGGAGCATTCGGATGCCTTTGGGCTTTGTCCACGCAGCCTGCAGCCGCCACTCAGACACTTGCCCCTCGCACAGAAGCCCCAGCCTGTGATGTGGAAGCCCTGCCCCCAGCAAATCTGTATTTGGAGAAGAGTCCAATAAGGAGGTAATTATGGACAAATGAGATGGTTAGGTATCTTTAACAGAATTCGTATCCTTATGAAAGAGAAGAGATACCAGAAATCACTCTCTCTGTCTCTCTCTCTGTCTCTCCCTCTGTCTCTCTGATACACAAGAGAAAAGGCCACATGTGGACAAGGCCAGAAGGCTGCCATCTTTAAACCAGAAACAGCGCCCCCACCAGGAGCACAGTGTGCCAGCACCTCGACCCCGGACCTCCGGCCTCCAGAGCGGCCTGTTGTCCAAGCCCGGGGTTGTGGTGCTTTGTTATGGCGGCTGAGCTGACTTAGATACCGAGACGACCTCTCCTCTGAGCAGATCAGGAGTCAGCTTGGGTCCTCTGACACACTAGCTCGGCTTTGGATAAAAACTCACCTAAGGCCAAAGACGCAGCCAGTCTACCTGCCGCCTGAGTTTGCTTGCAGAATGTGGCCTGCCACTCCCTTGCTCTAAGCCTTGGAGTGTTTGCTCAGGGGCTGCACGGCCACATTCCTGCCCATGCAGAGTCATCCAGAGGCCTTCCTAGGGTGGCCTCTGCTCCTCCTCTCCCTGAGTCCCCTTTCACCCCGTGGACTGCTGCAGTTTCTGGCTGCATGGCCAGTACAGTGGGTGGGCCTCAGAGACGCCTGCACCCTAATCTCGGACACCTCTGACTCTGTTGCTTTACATTGTCAGATGAATTGCGCGTGTAGATTTAAGGGTGTGAACCTTAAAGTGGGAAGCGCATCCAGGACGATCTACGTAGATTCGACACAATCACCTGGGCACTTCAGTGTGGCAGAGGGGCGGAGGAGCCAGAGAGAAGTGGTGGAAGAAGAGGCAGGTGAGGGTTGACGTGTGAGAGGAAGTGGGCCCTGATTGCCACTGTAATGATGACCCTGAGCCGGGGAGGGCCAGTGTCTCAAGATGCCAAGAACAATGCTGGCCGACAGCCACAAGGAAACCAGGGCTTTGTTCCTACAACCTGGATGACTGGAGGCCCCAGACGCTGAGGGAGCCTGGAAGTGGACTCACCCCAGAGCTTGGCCCTCGGGATCCCTTGACTTTGTCCTCTAGAGACTCTGACCCACGCTAAGTTTGTAGAACAGCCATCCCTTGGTATCCGTGGGAGATCTATGACACCCACAAATACCCGAACGCACGGATGTTCAAGTCCTTTATGTAAAACAGTACTGTGCTTGCATACAACCTACCCTCCTCCTCCCATGTGCCGTAAATCACCTCCAGATGACTTAGAATGCCTAATACAGTATACATGCTACATATTACAGCTGTTGTGCTGCGTGGTTTCAGGAAAAATGACAAGGAGAAAAGGTCTCTACATGTTCAGTAGAGTTGTAATTTTTTTTCCAAATATTTTCGGTCCACAGATGGTTGAATCTAAGACGTGGAACGTGCATGTACACAAGGGTGACAGGTTTGTCACAGCAGGAACAGGAAATTGTGTCCTGCGTGCTCACACCTCCTCTGCATGGCTTTGGGCGGGCTGATTCTGTGGTAGGAACCCTTTCTGGTTCCCACCTGGGGAGGGGCCAGCTTTCACGGCCTCTCCCTGAACAGCACGTCCCTCCCCTCCCGATGGCCCAGATTTTCTTTTCTGGGCACTGAACCTAGAGCCTTCGCCCTGACCTATACCCTCAGCCCTTTTTTAATTTTTAATTTTTCTTTTTTGGTGCTGGGGATCGAACTTAGGGCCTTGTACTTGCAAGGCAAGCACTCTAACCACTGAGATAAATCCCCAACCCCCCTTTTTAAATTTTTTATTTTGACACGAGGTCTCGTGAAATTGCGGATTTGCCCGGGCTGGGCTTAAACTCATGATCCTCCTGCCTCAGCCTCCCAGAATGCTGGGATTACGGGCATGCACCAGTGAGCAGGATTTGTCACATCCTGCTCTGTGTTCTGCAGAATTTGGCCCTATCTCAATATCTCACACAGTGGCACTGCTTGCTGTGCTCTGAGCTTTAATGGCAGGCAGGCCTTGTCCCTAGTCTAGTGCCCAACAGTCTACCAGTCAGTATTAATCAGAGGACCGTGCTGTGGCCAGTGGACATGGCCTGCATACTAGGCACGCAGTGGTGCCTAAACCAGCCCGAGGGCCTGTCCTCACAAACCGTGGAGGCCGCACGTGGTTGGTGCCTCAGAGAGGTTGCCAGGTCACAAAGCTGAGACCTGCTGGGCACAGGGAAGCCACAGCTTCCGGGCGGAGGTTCCCTTCCTGCCTCACGCCCTTCCTGCCCGTGAGGGCGGCAGGGTCTGTGCACACACGCGTCTCCCTCCCACTCTGCGTCTCTTTCCTGCTCTGCACGGCTGGTGTGGGCACCAGCGAAGTTCATCGCAGGGTCTGGAGGAAGTCAGGGTGACTGTCATTTGCCATGTCATGATAACCAGAGTGCTTGTCTTACAGCTTTGTTTATATGGTGACTGAAATCGTATTGGTGTGTATAGTTTCCAAACACATGTTTTCCCCTTTACATTTATCTCCTGGACAAGCCTTCGCAAAGACAGGAGGAAAGCAAAGGGAATATTTAACTGGTAACAACTGGACAGTTGCCCCATTCGCCTGTCCCCCGGTTATACGAGCTGGTCAGTGGGTCCAGGTTGGTGAGTGTGACGTTTCGATTTCCTTTCCTGCAGGCATTTGTTAAACTCACTGCCTCCTTGGCTTTGTCTGCGTTCCCTCCATGGCGTCCCCAGCGCCTTCCAGTTAGAAGCGCCCTGATTTATGAACCCCTGATTCGCAAAGAAAGGCTTGGAAATGATAGTGTGCCCTGTTCACTTTCTACCAGAGGCCAGAGAAGAAAGCGGCACAGCTGACATTTTGATCTCAGGCTTCTGGTCTCTAAGGTGATGAGACAATGAGACTGCCACCTGAGCTGCCCACCTTGGGAGTCTTCATTCAAGTCCGGCCCTCCCTGCCTGGGGGAGGGAACCTGCTGCCCACATGCTGGCCTGGCCCTGGTCGGGAACTGGGGCCAGTGAGGTGCTCTGGCTCCCCCTTCCTGTCTGCACCCTGCTCTCCGGAACGCTCTCCTCACTCTTCCCTTCTTCCTTGCACCTTCTCACTCGTGGACTCTGCGGGTGGCGATGCTTCCTCCTTATGTACCACCAGGACGCCCTGTTGGCTTTTACCCCGGAGCCCAGCATGGTGCCTGGCTCACAGCAGCTCTTTTGTAGGTGTGTGTTAAACACAGGAATCGCAGAGAAGTACTTTGTAACTCCACTTTCAGCATTCTGCCTCTTATCCATCACACGTAATAATGTGGTGGAGCGACTTGCTGGGACAGTGAAGCCAGGCGGCATCTGTGACCAGGATGTTTACCGTCAGCTTGGGTTCAGTGGGAATGGGGAACCCAGTGGGTGCTCAGGGTGATCGCAAAGACGGCCCAGTAAATACATCTGTCCTACTTTCCTGGTTGCTGGAACAGAATACCACACACCTGCAACTTAGAGGAGGTTTGTGTTGACTCATGTTTTAGAAGTTTCGGCCCTGCCATGGTTAACGGCAGGGTGGAAGGGCCTGCCGGAGGAGAACTGCTTACCTCATGGCGCACAGGAAGCAGACCATCGAGAGGGGTCCTGGGGAGAGAGATGAACCCTTCCAGGCCACGCCCCAGTGACCACCTCTTGTGACCAGACCCTGCCTCCTAACGGCAACTCAGCCGGGAGCCCCATGACCCTGTCTCCTTCCAAACACAGGTGGCTTTGAGAGGCCAATTTAGATCTACACCATGACAAGCCCCTTGATTCCAGTGTATCTAGGTAAAGCGGGGGGACAGTGACCACGACGGCCCTGTCCTTGGTCCTCGCTGCTCGCTTGCTCTGGAGAGGACTTGACAGAGTGTATCATTCTGCCACTTCTTTACCAGAGGAGAGCTGGGCATTTCTGAACAGACATCATTATCTGTAAAAATACAGAGGTCATGAAATTTATAGTGCTCCATTTAGAGATTTGAAATTGCCGGCATTAAACGCTTAAAACATTTTCTTACACTGTAAGATTAACGATGTGTCCTTTTGATGATTGCTTTTCTCAGATGAAAGCCTCAGATGTGAATGGTGCTGGTGACTGCGCCCGTCCGGAGACCCGGAGCATTGTTTCCCACTCCGTCCATGACGGGCCCCTGTGTCCAGCACAGGCTTCCGCCACCCCCAGTCTCCCAGGTCTTCTGACGTCATTGACTGAAGTCCAGGGGCTCAACTCATTCCAGGATTTCTTCACTAGCTGCACGGCCCAGTGCATCCTCCCCTGAGGGGGTTGCCTGCTGGCCGGCCTGGTGCCATCAGTAGGAGCATGACAATGGCTCTGGAGTAGACCCTGGACCCACTGAGGGGTCCTGAATTGTTTGTATGATGCCCTCAGTAGGAGGCCCTGTTGTAATATTCATCGTACAGTGTTGCTGCTTTTCAGCAGATATACAAAAATAATAATGCAGAGGACCAAATCATTCCCAGAGCCCTTTCATTGTGACTGTGGCCTGATATAAGTAGCTAGATGAACACAAATGTCCCCTCCCCAGTGGGGAGCATCACCAGAGTCACAGTGAGGAGCCAGGCTTGGGGAGCACCCAGGAGGCTGAGGCATGAGTTCAAGGCCAGCCTGGGCTATCTAGCGAGATCCTGTCTCAAACACAACAGTGTAAAGTTCTCCTCCTGCAGCGCACCATTCTCTAGTTCAGCCCTTTGGTCCTTCAACCCAAACCACAGAACCTGCTGGGTGAAGCCAGGATCGAGGGCGGGGTGGGGTGCATAGAGAGGCACAGAGAGGGCTTGTGCCTCATCCTCCCTCAATCTACATGAGGGAAGGGCAGGCTTGGGAAGGGCAGGCTCAGTGCCCCACCCACACCACATGCCCACAGCAGCACCAGTCAAAGGTTGGGGACATAAATGACACCAGGTCCTCTCCCTTGAGTGACAAGCTGATGGAGACAGCTCAATGGTGCAGGGAGGTGAGTGATTAGACATGCCTGGGAACAAAGTCACTAACTCTGAGTCACTGAGGGAAGGTGGCATGTGATAACTGGGTTTCGATAGCTGCATAGGAGTTTTCTAGGGACCTGGGGAAGGAAAGAGTGGGTGGAACAGAGATAAATAATGCCGGCATGCTGTGGGCCAGTGGTGGCCCATGAGCAGATCAGTGACAGAGGCTGAGGCTGGGGGATAAACTTGAGGTCTGCAGGGCCTGGTGTAATCTGGTCACATTCTCTCAGTGGTGGGGTTTAGGAGGTGGCTGGTCAGGGGAGGTGGGGGCGCTGTCCAGGGCTGGAAGGGGTGGCCGGACTCCAAAGACAGACAGGGAGAAGGGGCTGGCCAGATTTGAGGAGGAGCTTCTGCTTCTGGTAGCAGGATGGATGGAGACCCTGCACCCCGAGGGAGGTGACCATGGCGGCTGGGGAGCTGGGGGACGGCAGGGAGGACCTCAGAGGCACCTGCAACCTTCCCTGCTCTGCACCCCTTGCCTGCTCTGCACCCCTCGCCTTGCCTTCTTTCCATGTGCTGAGCCGTGGGGACACTTAGAGCACTGTCCTGTTGTCTGCAGCAAGTCCAGGCAGCAGGGGATGCAGCGGGAGCAGGCGTATGGCCCACGGAGCCTGCTGTCTGTGGGCAGGATTGGTGTGCCTTGCATGGGCAGGCTCAGGACTGGAATGTGGAGTGCGGACAGGGTCTCACAGGAAGGGGTGGACGCAGGGCTCTTTACTTGTCTTTGTTTTCTGTTATGCCCAAATGAGGTAACTTGTGAAGAATGAAGCCTCATTCACCTTCTGATTCTGGAGGCTGAGAGGTCCAAGATCAAAGGGCTGCATCTACTGAGAGCTTTTTTGTTCATGGGAAGCTGAAGCAGGAAGATCACGAGTTCCAGCCTAGACTGAGCAACTTAGTGAGTTAGTGAGACTCTGTCTCAAAAAAAAAGCGCTGGAGATTTAGCTCAGTGCAGGTCCTGAGTTTAATTCCCAATACAGGAGAGAGAGGGTGAGAGACAGACAGGCAGAGAGAGAGACAGACAGACAGAAAACTGGAGTTTATAATAAACCCGTGCTCAGGATAGCTCATTAACCCACGAACCTGTGAATCCACGGATCCACTGTTATTAATTGTCCTGTTGCTGGGACAAAATGTCGATACCCATGACCCGAAGGAGGAGAGGTTTATTCTGGCTCATGATTTCAGTCCTGTTCATGGGCAGGAACAGGAGGTCAGAGCGGCCTGGGAGAGGAAAAGGTGGCGGTGGCCAGGAAAAGAGAGGGAAGGCAGGAGCCGGGGACAAGAATGCTCCCTTCTGGGTCAGGTCCCCAGTAACCACCTCCAATCAGGCCCCTTCCTGACCCGCATTCAGCCACGAACTCGCTGGTGCACGAATCCACTGACGAGTGTGGCACACGTGACCCACTCACCTTCCACACACATGAGACGTCTGGGGACATTTTAACATCTATCAGTGGACAGATCCATTGCAGAGGCAGAGCCTCATGACCTAATCACCTTTCAAGGTCCCACTGAGCCCTCTTCTAGTCGGATTAGATTTCGGCGCGAGCTCTGGAGAGCTTTCTGCGAGGCTGCCCCGGCGTTCCCCGCTGCAGCGCGTGCTCCCCCGAGCAGGGACAGGGACAGAGAGGCTCGGTCCCTGAAGAGCCGGACACCGACCTGCGGCTGTTCTGCAGACAGCCGCTCCCACGCCCAGCAGCTCCGCCCTGCCCCGTGGGCCTCGGGGACAGTGTGATGTGACTCTCCGGATGTCCAGAGCTCCGCCGCTGGCCAAGGCGCTCGCTTCTCAGGTTCCCGAGGCCCCGCTGCATTTTATTTCAGAGCCGGGTTACCCAGAGAAGGGTTCTTGAAACCTTACTCACACACTAGGCTCTTTGAAAAATGGGTTTCAGCATCTGGTGAGTGTGGGAAAGGGCTGCGTCCCTCAGGCACCTTTTGCGTGTTCACCGGGCATGATAAAGGTCTGAGGAGGCCTGCTTAACGCACCGTCCGTGCAGTCTTGCCAGGCTGTCAGCACCCGAGACCCCGATGCTGATTTGTGTCTTTTTAAATCCAGGGGGCAGACTTTTGTAAATGCTGCCCCACCACGCACAAGCCGTACAAATCTTTAGAAGTCACATTGTGAGCCCCTAAAAGAGGGCGGGAGTCTGCAGCGCTAGGAGAAATGGACTTTAGGGTTTCCCGCCCCCGCCAAGAGGACCGGACCCTTATTTGTGCATTGATCTCCCATTTTCATTTGGTCTCTGATTAATTTTTCTTACTGTTTTCCACCTTATTTCTTGATGTTTTGCCTCAAATGAAAGTAATTAGTTTCTTATCTCTCTTTTTTAACGAGGCATCTCATCTGGCTTCCAGCTCAGCTAATTATGGTTGTAGGGGTTTCCTCCTTTGAAATAAGTCCATGCTGAGTACTGCCAGCTCTGTGCACTCCGGGCTGGAGCAAGGAACACTCTACGCCCAGTTCTCTTCCTTCGCTGTCGATTTAGGTTCACAATTCTTAGGCTAAAAAGCAAGGGAGAAACTAGGTGGGCTAACAAAGTGATATACCCACATTATATCTTTACGTTATTCCTTTTTGTCCAGATATTATTTCGCTGGGCCAATTAGTTGACCTCTCTGTGACTCCCTTTGTGTAAAATGGGATATAATAGGGATCCGCCTTACATACTGTGGTGAGGAAGAATGAGTTAATGGATGCCAAACATTTAGAATGATGTGACCCACAGGAAGTTCGCAAGTTGAAGCCCAGCCTTGGCAACTTAGTGACTTGGTGAGACCCTGTCTCCAAACAGGATGGAGATGTAGCTCAGTGCGAAGACCCTGGGTCTCAGTCTCTGGTAATGGGGGAAAAAAAGATTGGCACAGAGCTTTCATCATCATCATCATAATGGAAATCAAATTTATACTTAAAAAACAAGTTTCCTAAATTGCTTTTAATTCTCTTTCCCAGGCTTTACTCAATTAAATCAGTTATACAGAAATAGAGCCTTTACCTTATGGCATTATTCATTTACTCACCCAGCATTGCTAGTACTTTTTATTTATTTTGGAGATCAAAAATGCAGGGGACTCTGGAGGGTGAGGCCCTCGCTCCCCGCCCCTGTGACATGGTCCTGGGGCACGTAACAAATGACCAGCACTAACATGTGAAGGGCCTACTGTGTGCAGGCTGCAGTCTCAAGCACTTTTCCCGCTGTCCCCATCACAGACTCGGGAGGCAGAGGTGGCCAGATGACACAGGATCTCCACCACCTGTGGGGCTCAGTTTCACATATAAAATAATAACGTTTCCCACTTACTCCGTCGGCTGGGATTATCAGAAGGCCGAAGATGAAGGTGTGTATAAGTGATTTCATAATAGATAATAGCTAAATCTTGGAAGCAACCTATATGCCCATCAACAGATGACTGGATAAAGATAATATGGCATTTTACATACCATGGAGTACTACACTACCATAAAAGGATAAGCTTGAATCATTTGCAGAAAAATGGATGTACCTTTAGACAGTAATGTTAAATGAAATAAATCACTTAGGTATCACATGGCTTCTCTTATATGAGAAACTCAAAGTATAAATAAAAAAGCAAAATAAAAGAGAAACAGTAGGAAACAGGGAGGTAGATCTTTTGCAAATGGGAAGGGGACCAACAGACGGAGGGAGGGGGAAAGGAGGGAAGGCGAGGGGATGTAAAAAGAATTAAAACGTATTATGTACATGTCCGTGCCCACCCTGCACACCTGTCTGGGGCTGTCCCCAAGCCACTGGCTGATGGCAACAGGAGGAGACACACAGGGCCCAGGACCGAGCCTTGGAAGCTGTCCACGCCCTGGCTCCCTTGAGCGTCCTCTTCATGTTTTGTGGGGAGCTCCCACTTGCCAGTGCGGGTGGTTGGAGCTGGAAGGGAACCTCCCCTGCTTCGACCCGGAGCTGTCAGCCAGGGGTTGGGCTGTCAGACCCTCTCTCTGCAGCCGGGCAGGTAGGGGCGCTTTTGTGCGAAGCTCCCTTCCACAGAGCTGCTTGGATCTAGTTTGTTTCAAGGTATTGCTGGTCCATGCATGTTGCAGTTGAAAAAGGAGAGTCTGACTTTTAAGAGGATAGAAAAGAAGGGATCGTATTGCACTCCCACTTAGAATCAGCTGCCCCTTCCCTCCACCCCGTCCCACTATGTAAAGCTTCTGCCCCCATTTGCAGCCTGGTCCAGCACCCAGCAGGGTCAGTTGCCACCGAGGTGGTCCCTTTCCTGACACTGTGTGCGCCTGAAGGAGGAAGATGTCTCTGCACACAAGGATCAAAAAACTGGAGACCAGCGTCCAAAGGCAATGGCAGAGACCGGCATTCTTCCAAAAAGGGCAGACTTTCTTCTTTCCCTTTTTATTCTGTCCAGGCTACAAGCCTATTTGTTGGTGCTGCCCACAACTGAGGTGAGTCTTCCTCTTTCAGTTTGTGGCCTACGTGTCAATCACTCACAGACACACCCAGAGCTTTACTAGTCAGCTAGATGGTTCTTATTCAAGGCACGCTGACATATCACAATTTGCCATCACACCAGCCCAGCTTGCCACCCTGTCAAAAGGCCTTTCTGTTCTAAAAGCAAAAGATGAAATGATATGTACTGAAGATGATACATGGTGCTGTTACTATTATGTGGAATGCAATTCACTCAATTTTTAATTAATTCTTTAGCTTGTCAGTTCGTTTATTCATTCACCACTCTCTGAAGTGTTTGCTGTATCTCGGACACTGTGATCAGTGTTGGGGAAACAAAGTCTCTAAGATGGTCCCCATCCTTGCCTATAGGAAACCATCCAGCAAGACAGGCAGAACTGAAAATAAACAAGAAATGTCCGAGAACTGTTATGATACCAAAATGAAAGCACAGGGCGACACAAGGGTCGTCAGCCTGCGTTGGCATCACCTTCCGCCTGCCTTCCAACACTCCTGCGTCCATTCGCCCCGTGCAGCTGAGGAAACCAAGGGGCGGAGCCATCTTAGACAGTGAGGAGCTTACAGAACCAACAAGGCCCAGCTCTTCGCAGCCCCACCTCTCTGTCCCCTTCCTGGCTTAGGATCCTGTCTTAGGATTCCAGAGGGACCTAGGTTTTCAAAAACTTCGGAGAACTCCCGAGACCTCGGAAGAGCACAGCCCTGGGCGAAGGGTGGGATATTGCGAGAGCAATTTAGCCTGAATAGTCAGCCCGCCGACTGCTGGAGGTCTAAGTGTCCTTGGTTTCCTGACTGGCATAAAATTGCATTATTCTGGAATAATTCCGGAATGAAACAAATGAAAATAGGAGATGAGTGTCGAGGTGCATGTGTGTATTCTGGCTCCCAGAGCCTGTGGCTGCAGGGCTGGGCCTCTCTTTTCCTCCCTCCATTCATCGCACCCTCTTTGCTCACGTGCTGTCTCCCTTTGTGGTGCCACTCTGGGTGTGAGTTCCTTCGTCACCTGGGTAGTGCAGCCCACCTACTCCCAGGGTGAGGGGCTGCCCTCGTCCCCGTCTGGGTGGCGGCACTGGCCCTGCCTTGCTGTCTGTAGCAGGCCCGGTCAGGTCGGGAGGCTCAGCCCACGTTTCTCGGACCCGGTAAGGCGAGGTCACGATTATACTCTGTAGCCCCACCACATACCGCCCCTCCCAGATGGGGAAAGGTCAGCCTGTCCGTGGGAGTGGGGTCAGCCCACGTGGGCATGGTGTCCCCAGATGGAGCGGCGATGCCCCTTACCGGGGACCAGGACGGTGGCCCTGCCACTGTGGCACAGACCGGGGGCCTCTGAGGAATGGCTCCGACTGTCAGTTTCCAGACCCTTCACCTCGCTCCCCAGACGTTAGTCTAACGTTTCAGAAAACCGCTGTGGGCCCACAAAGCCTTCCAGGCTGAGTCATTCTAAGTAGGACGGTGGCTTCTTGGGAGCCGAGACCTTGCGGGACAAGCCAGACGCCTTCTGCTTGGAGTAGGGCCTGGGCACTGGGAATTTTCAGAACTTTCCAGGGGAGTTCGCTGTGCGGCCAGGGTTCGCGCTCATGGGATTAGTCTTCAACTCTGGAAGGACACGCATGCATATTTATGTACGTAACTGTACGCACATACGTGGTTGTTTTTCCTGTTAGAGAAAGGTGGGATCCTGTTGGCATCGCCTGCCAGTGTCCAATCCTGCAGTTTGTTTTATTCAGTCTGGGCTCCGCCTGGGGCTGACTGTGAGCCAGGAGGCTGCTCTGGGCCTCAGTTTCCTCATCTGTAAAGTAGACAGCAGTGCCCACTTCATCGGGGCGCGAAGGCGACCCTGACCCTCCGCGCGTCAGCAAACGCCTTGGGAGGCGTCAGGGGGTTGAGGGGCGCCGACCTCCTTCTCTGTGGGGAGCCGCTGGTTTCTACGTTAACTTCCGTCCCCGGGAGGGCAGGAAGAGCAGAGTGCGTCCCAGCAGATTCCACGCCGCCAAGTCTGGGGCTGCGAAGGAGGCTCTCTCCCCGCGCCGGGCCGGGCGGATCCTTCCCGGCTCTGCCCCCGCCCCCAGCTCCTCACCTATCAGATTTCCCGTGCGCATCGCTGCGCGCTCCTCCCACCTCCGAAATGCCGAGCGGAGCCGGACCCATCCAGGGCCTGGACCGGCGGGGGAGGGCCGGCCGCGCGTGCCCTCGTCTGCGGCCGGACGCGGCTCTGCGCTCCGGCCGGTGCAGCGCGGCTGGGCCCGGAGGATGCTCGCGCGCGGTGAGGGACGCGGGCGAGGGTCGGGGGCGGAGGGGCGCGCAGCGGGGCGGGCAACGCGGGTGCCTGGAGCAGGTGCCAGCGGCGCGCCCGGGGGACCCCGCACTGCGGGCTTGCCTCCCTGCGTCCGTTCTTCTTGCTTGAATTAGGGAGAAGATGGTTACAGGCCAGCTGTCATCCAACTTGGGTACAGTGTTTCTGTGGGCAAAGTCTCACCGCTCCTCACCCACGCACAGAGGCAGCGTGCTCCTGGGTGGGCAGCCGTGCAAGCGTCAGGTTAGAGAAGTGACGTGGGGTGGAGGCAGTACTCAGTCGGAGAGAATAACCACATCTTAAAAAGAAAATCCACCCCGCAGCTCCCTGCAGCAGGCCGTCTTGCAGAGTGCGGGGCTGGCGGGGCTGGTCTTCCCGGGAAGGGACAGCAGGGGTGTCGCCTGTGTTGGACCAGGACCAGAAGGGAGGCTCTTAGGTCATTTATTTCCAAAAGACCGAGGTGCGTTAATTTGGTCATCAGCATTATTATTATTATTTTTACAGCATCTGCACACACACACATACACACGGCTATAAGATGCATGGTAAATACGTGCAGAAAGCGTTTGTATTCCAGTAACTTTTCTCTGTGTCCTGTTTGTGTTTCATTTTTTGCTTACGTTTCTAACTTTCGACGCATACATTTGGCTTTCAAATAATAGAAAACTGAGTAAAACTGTTTTTCACCCTTGCCAAGCTTTAAAAGAGTCTGTAAATGTATGTAGCAGCCTTTTAAAATATTAGCATTGCCTCCCATTTCCACGCCCCTCCCATTCGCTGTTTCTGTCCTGGGTCAGAGAGGCGGAGGAGGAGAATGTGAGGAAGAGAGGCCTGGGTCCTGTCATCTCCCGTGTGCTGTTTGGGGTGTTCTCCTCAGGTGGAAACTCCTAGCTGCATTGGTGGTAAAGGCATCCCGGTCGGGCCAGCCTTACATGCAGTGGTGGTGAGTCTGCGGCATGAGCGCCTCAGTGGGCCGTTTGTATCATTGTGCTCTAAAAGGTTCGCCATCACTCTTATATGTAATAACGTGTTTCAGTTCATTTATGTAGCCTTGGGCTGGGGCTGTAGCCCAGTGGCACGGCGTTTGCCTAGCGTGTGTGAGGCCCTGGAAAAAAGATATATATATTTATATATTCCCCCATACTTTGTGGCATTTCCTCTTTAAAACAGGTGCGTGTAATGCGCAAACTCAATTTCAAAGAGAAAGAGCGTTTAACATCTTTCTTTTAAGGACAGGGTTATGTATTCAGGCCCATTTTCCATCTTCTTTAATTTTTTTTCCTGTCAACTCATCATACATAGTTTTCTCCATAAGGTAAATGAGAAAATAAGCGCAATTCGATGTTGAGGGCGGAGCCCGATGTGAGGCCCTGAAGCCTGACTGCTGCCAGCGTCTCGCGCTCCAACGCTGTCTGCTTAGAAACCTGACGCAGGCGGTGCTGTCTTTGTGGGGTTCTCCCCGACACCGCCTCCTTTCTTTGCAGGGTTTCTGGGAAGGTGCTTTGAGCATGTAAGGCCCTCCTCGGATGCTCAGTGCATGGCCAGACATCCTGGCGTGGTGATAATCCTCATGCTTTGGGCAGGGACTCTGGACCACTGCCCTCCTTCCCTGGTCCCTCTCTGTGACTGCAGGCCCTGGGCACTTGCAGCTCAGGCCAGTGCAGAGGGACCTGGGAGGCTTCTGGGGCCGCATCTCCCGCTGCCTGGGCATGGACTTGGCCTTGGGCTCTGAGCCAGACACTCGTACCCCGGGGAGCTCTCTGCGACTCCTGTGCATGCCGGTCCTTTGGTCGGGGTTTCTGCCAGGACTGGATTCTGGTCCTGAATTCGGGCTCCAGCAGTTGTGAAAACTACCGGCCTTAGGGAGCTCACAGCCTCGCTCCTGGCCCACCCTGGGCCTTCGCCCTGTGCTCCCCACGCCTGCCCCTGCTCCTCTCCCAGCCTCCTGATTGCAGTCTTCCCTTGCTTGCTGAGGCCTGAGGGTGGGACTCCACCGGGCTTTGGGCTTTGGGGCTGGCCTCTGGGATTCAGATGATGCCTCTCTTTGCCTGTGTGAGGAGGGGGTTACCTGAGCCCACTTCTGAAGACATTAAGTAAAGGAGCAGGTAAGATGGAGCCTAGGGATTTTGAAAAGTTAACCAGGCCTTTATTTGAGTACTAAGATTAAGAGATGAAGGTATCATGCAAGGAGGCTCATTGGTAAAGGAATCCATTGGGGTGTTTTTTTTGTTGTTGTTATTTTTTGTAGTACTGGAAATTTAACCCAGGACCTTTATACTGAGCTACACCCCCAGCCCGCTTCCTATTTTTTTTATTTTGAGACAGGGTCTCACTAAGTCACTAAATTACCCAGGCTGTGCTTGGACTTGGGATCCTCCAACCTCGGCCCCCCAGAATGCCGAGATTACAAGTATGTGCCACGGCCATGCCTGGCTCAACCAGAATTTTTTGTTTTTGTTTTTGGGGTGCTGGGTATCAAACTCCGAGCCTTGCCCTTGCTAGGTAAGCACTGTACCACTGAGCTAAATCCCTAACCCCTCAACCAGAATTTTTATATCTAATTTTGAATATCATCTCACATCCTCTGTGGAAGACAAAGAGCTAGAAATCATTGAGACCAAGCTAGGTGAATAGAGTAGCAGAGCATTCATTTTCCCCCATTCTCTAAATATTCATGAAGCAATGAAGAGCGAGGGCCTGATGTTGGGTGCAAATATCAGCTCTGCCAGGTTCTTATTTTGTGCTCTCAGACGAGTTGCCTCATATCTCTGTGCCTCCATTTCCTCCACTGAAACCAGAGATACGAACAGCGCTTGTTTCATGGGCCGCGGGTATGAGGTTGAAATGGTTCTGTGTATGAAGCCACAGAGCAGCGCCGAGATGTGACGTTCGTGCTCCATAATTTACAGTTACTATTGTTATTATTATTTGCCTGTTAGGTGCCAAACACTGTACTGTGGCGAATAATATTGTTTCAGATCAGGACTGAGGCATGGAAATAAGGAAAAAAACTAGCTTTATTGAATTTCAAAAGGTAACTTTTTAAAAAATTTTATTTTTATTAATACATGTTTGCAGTACACGGTGATTACATTCATCGTGGGGAGTTTGTGCATATACATAACGCATCTTCATTCTTTTTATGTCCCCTTCCTCTCTCCTCCCTCCACCTCTTGTTCCCCTTCCCTTTTGCAAAAGATCTATCTTCCTGCTTCCTGTTATCTGTCTTTTATTTTGCTCTTTACTTTTACTTTTAGTTTCTCATATAAGAAGAACCATGCAGTATTTAAGCTGGTGGTCTGATTTATTTCACCTAACAATGGGCTCAAAGTGCATCCGTTCTCCTATAGATGACTCAAGGTTTTCCCTCTTGTAGCAGAGTAATAAGTTGGTTTTAAAAGTAATCGCCAAAAATGTGTGTCACCAGCCTGAATCCTGAATTGCTGATTGCCTTTTGTCGCTTGCCCATAAAAGTTAAATGCTGTGTGCCACGACCCCACGTCCCCACGTCCCCACGTCCCCACGTCCCCACGTCCCCACGTCCCCACGTCCCCACGTCCCCAGCTGCTGCCCACCAAGCATGCCACACTCCCAGTCGCCCAGGGGGTGCTGCGGGCTGGCTCCGTCTGGTCTGGATGTCTTGCTGACACTCCAGATGACTTGGGGCTCAAGATGGTCTCGTTATAGCAATAAGGACACCCCTATCAGCACCATGACAGGATGGCCGTGCCCAGATTTGGGAAGAAAATGGTGGCACCTGATTGCTGGAAATCTCCTCCCTTCCCACGGAAAGCTCTGAAGACAGCAGGCAGGCCAGCCCTCATCAGCCAGCCCTAGCGAATACCAGGACCGCAGACCGGCTGGGGGCAAAGTGCCTTACAAACGTGAGCTCCTGTTCTCCATTCATGGGCCACCATATAAAATTTCCTGCCTGCTCCTAGAACTGCCTGTTTGCCAAGTGTTTTGATTCAGAAAAAAAAATCCTGCAAATATGCTAGCAGATATGCCAGAAATATTTCCAGCCACAACAGCATCCTTGGAACAAGATGACCAACGAGTTTGTTGTCTCAGTTCTGGCGCGTTTTCTCGGCACCTGGGTCTCTATTATTATCTGAAGCTGTTCTTCGGGGTTGGTCTGTTCTGCCTCTTACTGCCGAGCAGGACGAGGCAGAGGCATAGAGGTGTCGGGTTATCCTGTGTTTCCGGAACTCTGTAAGTTCCCTTTCAAATCTCGTTCTACCTCTGTGTTGCTCACACGTCCCTTCTTGTTTTGCTGACTTCGTCTTCTTAATTTCTTGTGGCACAAACCATTTATTGCGAATGCTTGTGATGCACTTCTTGGAGTGTGTTTTCTCCCAGACTGGCTTCTTTCTGTCTTTTGCGTAATTGCTTCCCTTTCCTTTCTCTCTGCTTCTCTCTGGTTTTTATGTGCATTTGCTGTTGTTTCTTTCTGTGTCGAGCGTATTTAGCAAGGACGGTTCGCTGTACCTTCAGATGTAATTCAAGCGAACTCTCCTTGCTTGCTGCTGCTCTTTTGTGAATTTTATTTGTTTTTTTCCTCCTGGAGCTGCAGTTGTGTGCTGGATTTCATGATTAATCTGCTTTTCTATTGCTGGAGGGTACGAAGGAGGGGGAGGCGCAGCAGGCACTGTGGAGAACAATGATTAGTGGATTCAGTCTCTATTTTTTTCCTGTAATTTTAATAAAAGTTGCTTTCAAGGTGTGCTCAGGTTTCACGTTGCCCCCCAAATTGAGGGTGTAGCTTGGAGACATTGAAAATTGTTTTTTAGAGTATAAAATATTGCGACCTGTGGGATGGGCAGAGACCAGCAGATAAGCCGCATGCGAGCATGTCCTAGCTTCAAGGGTTCCTAACGTTTCGCCGCATTTGCTTCCAATGTCAAAGCTGAAACAGGGTCAGAGCATTTTTGCTGGCCCCTTGACACGCTCCCTAATCCCCCCCCGTCCAGTCACCTGCTCACTATCCTGATCGCTTCTGCTCTTTCCCGAACTTGTTTCCACACCACTATGTACGAATCTATGATTAATCATGCGATTATTTTCCATTTTCCAAGCTTTCTCAAATGGTTTCATTGTCGCATTAGACTGTTGCTCTTTTCGTTTTTCTGTGGCTTTGGAATTTATCCATGTTTAGATGTAGCCCTAGTTCCTCCATTGTCATTGCTGTATAATATTGTGTTGTGAGATTACACTGTATTTAGGTGATTTTCTTTTTTTTTGGTGCTGGGGATCAAACTCAGGGCCTTGCACTTGCTAGGCAAGTGCTCTAACCACTGAGCTAAATCGCCAGTCCCTAGGTGATTTTCAATTTTGATACAAAAATGCTATAATGAACATTCTTGTACATATCTCTTTTGTATGCATATGAGTTTCCTTTAAAGTAAGTGCTCAACAATTTGTAATAGCTAAGTCTTGGGAACAACCTAAATGCCCAACAGCTAATGAATGGCTAAAGAAGATGTGGTTTTTCCACACAATGGAGTACTACTCTGTCATAAAAAGGATAAACTAGAGACATTTGTAGGTAAATGGATGCACTTTGAGAACATACTCCGAAGTGAAATAAATCAGACACTCATTAGTACACACTGAATTGTTTCTCTGATAAGAGAAACCATAAGTGTCAATAAGGACACAGGGGTATAATAGATATCATGTAAAAGAAAGATAATATTCCAAAGGGAGGAGAACTAGAAAGGGAGGAGGGGAAAAGAAGGAAGGGAAAAAGAAGAGGAAAAAAAGGGGGAAAAATGGAAAAATGTAAATAAACCTGCTGTAAATAGGGAGGGATGGGGGTGTGGAAGGGATGGTGGGGAAGGGGGGGAACCAAGATACATCATGTATAGGTACAAATTAACCATGATGAATGTGATCATTATGTATACAATGTACCAATACATGTTCTTGGTAAAAAGTAAATAAATAAAAAAGTAAGTGTTCAAGAGGTGATAGAAAAATATGGTGAATGTTTAAATTTAAAAAATTATTGCAGTAAAAAGTACATTGCTATTAATCTCCCTCAAAATACTGTACTCCCCTTTGCTTTGACCCCACTTATCCTCTTGTCCCTTTCTGCAGCAGCTCAGGGCTCCTCTTTCGTAAGTGTCTCCTCCAGTCGCGTTGTCCTGGCTGCTTCCTTGAGGTCCTGAATTGATTCAAAATGTTTCCCTTTCATGGTAACCTTGACCTTGGGGGAGAACCGGAAGTCACACAGTGCTAGATGCCGGGAATAAGACCGAGGACTCTCTGGTGGTTGGTTTGTTTGTTTTTGTTTTTGACACCATCATGTTTTATCAGCCTGTCTTTCTGCTGGACAGTGTTCAGAAGCAGCACTCGCTCTTTTTGCTCAAGCCTTGCAAAGACGAGAAAGAGGCTTTCCAGAATTGTTTTAGAAGGTGGCAGAATGTGTTTGAAGATAAATATACTGTTCTAATGATTGTCTTAATATTATTGGGGGTCTATTGAGGGGAATTAATGGCAGTGTGTCTTTTTTTTTTTTTGGTGCTGGGGATTGAGAGTGTGTCTTTTAATGTAATCAATCTTATAATTTAAACATTCACAGAATATTTTGATCACATCTCATACATTAACAAAAGAATGACTGCCTGAAAGACAGGCGTGTCTCCGTTTGTCCTAGACACCGAAGAGTGTTCTGATGGGGAAGGGGCGGCACTAATTTATATCTGATGGGGAAGGGGCGGCACTAATTTATATCGCCAACCACTGAATAATTCAATTATCCGGTGCCTGGTTCTCCACAGGTACACTAACGCCTAGAATTACTCAACCTTTACATTTTTGTTACTATGACACGTATGAACTAGAATCTCGCTGTTTTATGATGTGTTTGCCCAATTCTAGTAACTCTGATCATCTTTTTAAATACATGTTTATAAACTTGCTTTTGGGTTTCCTCTTCTGTTGAGTGGCCCATTCATCTCTTTTGTTCATCTTTTTCTTACTGATTTGTAGAAGTTTATTTAGAAATTTTAGAGCCTCATTTCAGTAACTTTGCTCTTTTTAGCCGTTTCTCAGAGTCTTTTTGATATGTGGAGAAATGACAGCTTTATGATACTGAGTCTTTTTGTCGGTGAACGTGGCATCTATATGTAGTTCATGTATTTTTTGTTACGCTTGCTATTTATTATATTGTTACGTGTTACATTGTTTGTTGAATGTCTTTCAAACAACATCTTTAAATATAGCAATCATGTGCATCTTAGAGTCGGTTCTGTACACCTTCCTTGTGCTTCTTGAGGCTTTTGTGAGTGAGATTTTTCATTGATATTTGTTGCAGTTTTTTAAAAAAATCTTTTCATTTGGAAATAATTCTGGACTTACAGAGGAGTTGCAAATATTTTACATAGCATTCATCTATCCCTGTCGCTGAGATTTTTTTCTGAGTTCTTACATCTCACATAATCATAATTGAATTATCAAGACTAGGAAATTAACACTGACACAATATTCTTGGTATTCTTAATATTGAAGATCTTCTGTGAATTTTGACAGTTTTCCCACTTTCTCCGGTTCTGGATCTCAGCCAGAATCCCACGCTGCATTTGGTGGTCGTCTTACCTTCTTCACAGTCAGTCAGTATTTCAAACTTTCTTTGTCTTTCATGAACTTGGCTTTTCGGAAGGGTCCAGGCAGTAATTTTATAGAATGTTCCTCATTTTAGTCTTATTTAAGGTTTGCTTATCTTTGGACTGAAGTTAAGCATTTTTAGTTATATATACCCCAGAAGTTTATTAATACATTTGATGTATTTTCTTTTTGGTTCTACTGGTTTGTTTGCACATTTTCTTGAATGCCTTAGGTAGACAATTGCATTAGATATTTGGTTATTTTTCTCTTCCTAGCACATAAGAGGACTTAGCTTGAAGTTAGTGGCTTTTCCTGGCCGATGAAATGGGAGCTGCCGTGCTGTGTGAGAGAGATTTAGCTGCAGCTGCTTCACGTCCCAGCTCTCTTTGCTCAGCTCGTGTCAAGGGATGAAGCATACAGTGAATGTTTAAATTAAACCAAGAAAATCTTATTACAGAAAAGACACATTGCCAAGAACAGTGGGATGTCTATTCAAAGCAAGGAGGAGTATGTTGAAGGGCACTAATGGCAATGTGTCTTTTACTGTAATAATTTTAACAAATTTAAACATTGTGTATTTGTTGATCAACATTTAAAGCAATTTCTGTCAGATAAAAGCATTATGGTGTGACCTCATCCACCTTACTCACTGGAATGGGTATTGTGTGACTTCTGGCTCTTCTTTGAAGTCAAAATAATCACAAAAAGTAAACGTTTTGAATCAATTCAGGATGTTGAGGCAGCCAGGACAGTGTAACTAAAGATACGAAAGAGGGCTTCCAGAGCTGCTTCAGAAAGTGGCAAAATGAAAGGTTCAGTGTATTAGGGAGCAATGGAAAGTATTTTGAGGGAGACTTTTAGCAATGTGTCTGTTACTGCAATAACTGAAACAAAATTTAAACATTCGCTGTATTATTCGATCACACCAACCGTTGATATGAACATGTCGTAAAGCACAATGGCACAAAATGATAGAACAAGTTATGAAGGACACAGGTGTTTTCCAGAATGGCTGGAACCAGCAGCAGACTTTGCGTATGTGGAAATAAGCTTACAATGTGTTATGGCTTGTTTTTACATGTCCCCCACAAAGCCTCTTGCACTCATAGGTGGGGCTTTTTGGCGGTAGCCGGATCGAGGGTATGTGAAGATGGTTTAAGGTTGTGTGATAACTAAATTAGTCCACTGACTGATTTAGGATAGTTCTGGGTGTGGATAAGGGAAAGGCCCACCCTATGTACAGGTGCCATCGACCAATAGGCTTGTAGCCTGGGTAGAATAAAAGGGAAAGGGAGGGGGAAGCTCAATGCTGCTGCTTCCTGCTTTCTTCCTGCTCTGCCATGGACTGTTTCTCCTCTGCCACATCCCTCTGCTATGCTGCCCACCTTGGAGCCAGCTGACTATGGGCTGAAACCTCCACAAACTGTGAGATAAAATAAACTTTCTTCCTTGAACTTGTACCTGTTGGGTATTTTATCCTAGCAATGAGGAAGTAACTAAGCCACAATACTAAGCATCTGAAATTTAGGAAATTTGGAAATTTTGTGCTAATGGCACAACCTTGGCTGTTTGGTCTGGGATGATGATCGTTTTGTCTGTAAATAAGAAGAGCTTAGTTTCTTGTTTCTTCTCTTGTTTGTACTTTTCTCATATTGTTTTTCTGTCTTATGACCTTGGAGATGACCTTGACGTTAATAAATACTGATACTGAGCATCCTTGGCCTGACCTTGACCTTGATAGCAACGTTTTCAAGTTTCACTGTTAAGTATGATGTTTATTTTAGATGCTTGATGGATACTCTGTATCAAATGAAGGACATTTTCTTTTGAAATATGAACTGGTGCTAAATTTTATGGATTTATTTTTGATGGATCTCTTGAGATAATCTTATATAGTTTTTCTCCTTTAATATAGTGATATATTTTCAAATTCTTCACATATTATTTAGGAATGCTCCTTTTGTGTTCAAAGAGATATTATTTATAGTTTTCGTTTACTGGCCTTGTTTGAAATTGAGTATTCAATTTTAAAGTTTTAAAATTTAAAAATTTTAAAGTTTGGCAAGATTCCCCTTTAACTATTTCTGTGTAGTATGTTAGGGTGGAGGCAGGCAGGCTTCTGATTACAGATTCATTGTCTTTCATATTATTTGTTATTAGTTTATTCAAGATCTACCTCTTCAGTAAACTTTGCTAATTCATGATATGTTACAAAATTATTTCATTAGGTTTTGAAATTTATTGGCATAGAATTGTTCATAATGTTCCCTTATAATTTAAACTATTTTTATTTCTCTTTTGTAGTGGATGTTTTTCATTCTAACTATATTTATTCTCTCTCTCTCTTTCTCTCTCACTCTCTCTCAGTTACATCTTACTAGAGACTTATTTTACTAGCTTTTCAGAAACAATTTTTTTAGAATGTAGATTTTTGTTTTATTCTCTACTTCATTGCTTGCTACATGTATCTTCTTCATCTTTTCCATTTTCTTATCTTTGTTCTTTATTCTAGCTTCTTAAAGTGTATAATTAATTTGTTTTATATCTTTTTTGACCTATTACTTTATTCTGAAATAAATTTTAGTTGCATTCCACAGGTTTTGATGTGGTGTTCCTTCATTGTTATTTGTCTTAAAATAGCTATTGTTATTTCCATTTTAAGCCAAAAGTTATTGAAAATTTCAAGATATATTCCCTCCTGTCATGTTTCTGTTGATTTTTAATTCTTGTAAAATTGTATACGAAAACTGAAAATGTTTACTGTCTATTTCTCTACATATTTATTAAACAAAATTTATTAGTTTTCTTTGTCAAATTATTATTATTACTGATTTTTGGTTTGCCTGGCTAAAGATCTTAAGAGGAATACACAAAAAAGAAATTTTTTTAAAATAATATTGCCAGTTTTTTGCTATATGTTTTGAGGCTCTGTTGCTAGAGGATTGCAAGTTTCAAAGGACCTGTATTATAATATTATACTGTGAGTCACTGTGTGGTATTGGTGGCTTTGCCTTGAATTCTTTCTGCTTCACATAGCTGCACTAGGTGTTGGTTCGTTTTTTTCTTTTTCTCTTTTTATTAATCCTTGTTTGCAGTACACAGTGATTACATTCATCACGGGGAGTTGGTACACTTACACAACACATCGTTATTCTTTTTTCATCCCTTTCCCCTCCCCTCCCTCCACCTCTTGGTCCACCTCGCATTTGCAAAAGATTTATCTTCTTGTTTTCTACTACCTAGCTTTTAATCCCCCAACTATTTGTGGGTATTTCTCCCACCTATCTTTGTGTCTTCACTTTGGAAGTGTCACTTGACATAACATATGACTGGATTTTTCCAATACAATTCTGTTTTTAAAGAAGTGGACTCTATTTATAATAATCAAGATTTCTGAGGCATTTGGACTTAATTTTTCTCTCTGCTAATTTTTTCTCCAGTTATATTTTCTTCCTCGTATGTGCATGTATGTGTGCGTGTGTGTGTGTGTGTGTGTGTGTGTCTCCTGTTGGATCGATTGGGTTTTCTATATTTCCATTTTTTTTTCCTTTTCTGTTCTGCAAGCTGTAGACTGTATTCTTTTAGTGGTTATCCTTAATAGTGAGTCATGTATTGAAGCCATATATAATCTTAAATTTGGTATTTATATTACTTTACTCACCAATTAGCCCATTTTCCTTATTTTTAGCTGTTGTCTACTATTTGGTTTGAACTTTGTAAACATAAAGACTTAGTTATGGACATAAATTTAATCACATATTTAATCAATTTTTTTTGTTCGTTTCTTGAGCATTTTAAATTTAGGTTTGTTTTGTTTAAATTTAATATTAATTCTGTGCTGTGTTCCAGTAAGGACAACACAGATTCTGTACCTGTGGCTTCCTGTTAGATATCTGCTAGGACAAGCTAGTTTCAGGAAGCGAGTGAGGAGGGAGTGAGGGGGAGGAGAAGAAATAAAGAACTGAACATGTTCTGGGCTTTTCCTACCACCTGCTGTGTGGAGGGTAAGAGCAAGCAAAAATGGGCTTCCTTGGAGTGTTGAGCTGACTTCTCTTTACATATTTTTTCTCTGCTTTCCTTCCGTTCCTTTCTTCGGGAATGTGCATCCCAGTGAGCTGACCCTCTTTCCCTGTCTGTTCCACCTTCGTCTAGTTGTTGGAGACAGTCACCTCCCTGGCAGATCAAGACTCTCCGGCGGCCCCAGCCTGCCTTCTCTGTGTGAGGAGTAGGGATGCAAGCCTGGGATTTCTCTCGTTTTACTCCAGGGGATCAGCTTTCTCAGGTTTGTTTACAACCTCTGTTCACTTTTTTCCAGCTGGGAAGGAAACTATTCATGAGACTTTTAGGAACGTCCGTTTCTTGCCTTTCCTTGATTTCTGCATCCTCACAGAAGGTCTGTGTAACGTTCTGATGTTTCTCTCAGGCCTCTTCTTTCAAGGAGTATGCCAAGAGTTGGGTTCTTTTTTTTTGAGTGCCGCTTCTGTGTTTTTGGCCGGTTGGACCTTAATTTTTATTTCAGTATGTGCGAAGTAGGGAAACAGGTGCCTCAGTGCCCTACCACACACTTG
>PVJO010023120.1:0-26688 GCA_004026905.1 Hystrix cristata | reverse complement strand
TGAAGCTTCCAAGGTGGTAGAGGGCGGGTCTCTCTCCTGGCTTCCATGTTTCCTCTATAACATTTACCTTAGTGTAAGGCACAGATCAGGGAATCAAAGAACATTTGTTGATTCAGAGACTGATTGATTTGGAGGGACTTGAGTACATTTGTAAATATCCTTTGAGGATCTTGCATCCCACTGGAATAAAATACCTCATTTTTTATTCAAGTCTTTCTCAATATGCAAATGTGCAGGTGCCCCGATGGCATATAGATAACATCATTACACACACACACTTGCACTTGCACACCAGAGAAATGACTGCTCACACGGAAGGCAAAATTCGAGGAAGATTGTGTTTGTGAAAGCTGTTGGGGTTTAAAGTGAGGGTGATTGGATGTGTGCCTCAGATCCTGACATCCTGCGTCTGCCGGGCAGTCTTTCTCTCAGGCCGTGGGAAACAGATACATTGACGTGCAGCCAGGCAGCCTGACTTGCAGCAGAGAGACAGACAAGGAGCCCCGGAGTTTTTGAGTTCTATCCACTTTACACTGACCTTGAGCAAGTCACATCAGCAAGTGGAACTTCAGCTGATTTGTAAAAGCAAAACGAAAATATCTGCCTTGAATAACCCCTAAGATCGGAATGAAGCATTAAATAGTCTCATGCAAATGGAAGTGGTGGTCACACTGTGGTTCCAGCCTGGCTTCTCACAGGCTTTGTCAGATGCTAATGGCCTCACCCTGCAGCGCTGGAAAAAGTATGCCCATGTTTTTAAAATGGTGGAATCAGATCCATTTCAAATTGCTGTAAAAAGCATATAATTAACTTTCTGCACTTTACATTACTTGACTATTTAGGAAGAGCTGTCTCCACGTTCTTCTGAGGTGTCTGAGTTCCTATTTTATGCCATTTTTGCCAATAACTAGGTGCCCTATTGCTGTCATCTACGAGTATGCTGATACTTGTCAATACTACTTATGAAGATACAAGGAGTCACTTTGTCCTCCTTCCCATGTTTCTACTTTCATGTATATTCTTTGATCTTCCTTATTTATTCCAATGATCTAAAAATATGAAAATCATGTGTAGACATCCCAGACCCACAAATCAGAATATAATAGCTTTTTTAAACAATTGTCTTCTTTTATTTTGAAAATCAAAATCAAGAAATAAAACCAAAAATTAGTATTTACCGTACCACCATAGTATTCTGAAAGTAAGAACCACTGAAATAAAATAAAATTGAATAAATCTAGTGGACAATACCTTCTTTTGATTTTTGTTTTAATATTTTGAATTTATTTTTTCATAAATAATATATTCCATATAGTTACAACATTTATGAGATTAAAAGGGACGTGCAATCAGCAGTCTTCCTATTGCTGTCTCTCACCTGCTTATCAACCTTGAGGGGCTCACTTCAAGATTATTTGCAGTTTTTTTCTGAATATTTCTGGAGTCTTTATGCACACAAAGAATCTGCACATATGTGCATGTGTTTATGTGTGCATGCATGTGTGTGAACCGTTACCACACAAGCGATAGTATGCTGTACTATCTTTTGTTTAATTTTTTCCTTTACCCATAAATTATACAAATTTCTTCATATCAGCCAAAGGAATTTCTTGTTTTTCTGTATGGCAACATGCTGTTTCATCATAGGCATGCTACATAATCTACCTAACCAGTTTTCTACTAATAAACATTTACCATGTTACCTACTCATTCACTATCATGAACAATCTTCACTGAAGATCAGCCTCTTACCATTTTATTAATGCGCTAGTACATCCTTGGAAAAAATTACCAGATATAAACAGATGGTCAATTCTACCAAAGTGTCCTCTCTAGATATAACTCCAATTTACACCTTCAGTAAAAGCACAGGAGTCTGTTTCCTGCCACCCTCACCAGGACGGTAGGTATTAAATTTAAGTGTCTTTGACACCATGCTAGGTAAAAATGCCGTATCTTTTTGCAGTTTTATTTTCATTTTTCTTAATATGAGAGAAATTTGAGTACTTTTTAATATGCTAAATGGGCAATTGTATTTTGCTTTCCCCAAATTATGTTTCTGAAATTTTTCCATATTTTCTATTGAAATATTTGCCTTTTTGTTGGTTTATGCAAATTCTGTGTGTGCGTGTATGTGTGTGTGTGTGTGTGTGTGTGTGTGTGTGTGTGTATTACTGGGGATTAAACCCAGGATTTTCACACTGAAGCCACATCTCCAGCTCCCGTTTATTTTTATGTTTAAATTTTTGTATTTTAAGAAAGGGTCTTGCTAAGGTTTCCAGGTGGGAATTGAAATTATGATGCTCTGTTTCAGCTTCCAGGGTGCCAGGGTGAAGGGGTCAGTTCTTTATATACTAGGGAAATTGGCCTTGCGTCCATTAATAACTTGTGATTCTTTTGCCATAACTAGGTTTTCTACTTTAATGTATCAACCTCTCCTTTTAGTTTCTGAGATTTATGACATGATTAGAAAGACCTCAGGGTTTCTGAGATTGTTTTTCTTTTGCTTTCTTCTAGTAGTTCTATGGTTTTATTTTTCTACTTTTACATTTTTTATCTATTTTTAATTTATTCTGGTATAAGACTTAATGATGAATTCAATTTAAATTTTTTCCAGATGGTGACCTAGTTTTCCTGTGACATGTATTGAATAATCTATCTTTTCCAAATTATCTGAAATGGAGATTTATCCTAAACTAAGTTCAGCTGAGTCTTTTGGCCTATTTCTACACTTACGACACCAAACTGTCGACTGCCAGTTTATCCATAGACCATAGCCAAAATTTTATTATTTCAACTTGGTAATGTATTTTAATATCCAGTAATGTTATATTTCTTTCTCCATCTTATATAGTTGAAACATTTCTTTCTTCACTTTGTTTTTGCATTTGAATTTTAGAATCGATTTGTTTGAAAACAGACCTCATTGACACATTGTTTGGATCCTTTCTGTTATAAAAGTTGAGCTCAGGAATAATTGATATTTTTTATGTTTTTGAGTTCTTTTATCTCATGGCATAAATATTCTCAGGAGTGTGTCTTGCATGTGCTCACACACACACACACACACACACACAGGCACACACACACCCCATACTCACATACTTCTTAAGTTTATTGCTAGGTATTTTATGTTTTTAAAATCAATTGAAAACTGCACCTTTTATTCTTAATTGCTTTTGTGAGGGGAACAATGCCTTCCATCCCACTGAATTTTGTTTGTAACAG
Source organism: Hystrix cristata (assembly GCA_004026905.1). Classification (NCBI taxonomy): domain Eukaryota; kingdom Metazoa; phylum Chordata; class Mammalia; order Rodentia; family Hystricidae; genus Hystrix; species Hystrix cristata. The sequence continues at coordinate 23,460 of PVJO010023120.1, read as the reverse complement.
TTCTTACTTGTATCATATGTAAACAAGGACAAATTTACAAATTCTTTCTGACAGGTTCTGATTTCTGCCTCTTGTGGGATCCCATTGGTTTGTATTCCCAGACAAAGATCTTGCACTATTCCTAACTTTAATGACTCCTGAACACAAATATTTCTAGAGTTTGTTTATTAAGCATCATTCTGACTTGCAGTTAACATACATTTTCATATTAAAGAAATTCCACTTATTTCTATTTTTTTGGAGTTTGTCCTTATTTTTCCTTTAAAAAAAATCTAAAATATAAACTGCCCCTTTTCAGCACTTAAGGTGAAGCCTATCAGATATTCTCCTTTGCTCCCTAAAAAAATGATGAAATATATAAGCGGGCCTCCTGGAGACTATAGATTTATTTCTGGAAAACACTTTGTCAGAGCAGTTTACATCCTATTTAAGATTTTGCATCATAGCTGCACATGGCATTCCCATCTATATGTTTATGTTTCAGCATAGTCCTTAACATGTTTTGTTATTAAGTTTTGATAAAGATTATCCCAAGAGTTTGGAAGCTTCCTCCCCAACACCCTCACCACACTGCCCACACTCTGGAGAGGTTAAAATAAGCTTATTTCTGCTTTATAAATATTGAGCAGAATTTCTGAAGCTAGATTTTATGCCTTTGGTATGTGGCAGAGAGAAGACATTAGTAATGTTCTTCTTTCATTTATAGTAACAGGTCTGTTTAATGTTTCCAATATATTTTCTAGTGTACTTTCCCTTTCATCTACGTTTTCAAGCTTATTTGTCTATGACCGAGCTCTATAGTTTCTTTTAATTCCTTCTATATCTTTGGTGGGGGCTTTCATTAGTTCTTGTTTTGGTCATTTGTACAGCTTTCCTTTTATTAATGTTCAGTTAGCCTACAGTTTAAATATTTTATTTTGTTTTAAAATCAGCTTCTCAATATATTTGTCCTCTTTCCAGCCTCAATTCCTTGCTGTGATGGGTTCTACCCCTAACAATATTTTAAGTCATGTTCTGCTAGATCAAGTCTCTCTTCTTCTTGTCCTGAGTTTGTATGCCGTGTGTGTGTGTGTGTGTGTGTGTGTGTGTGTGTGTGTGTGTTCTTGTTTCATAGAGATGATGACTTTGAGTTTATTGTTATTATTTTTTGACATGGCTGGGGATGGAAATCAGAACCTACAGTAGCCTAGACAAGTGCTGAAACACTAAGCTATATCCCAGCCCTCCTTGTTTTTGTTTAAGCAAAATATTCAGTCATACTTTTCAACTCTTCTATTGGTTTCTTTCGGACTATTCATTTATAAAGGAGATATTTTCTTTCTAAATGAGCCACTGCTGCAGGTTTCCACTGGGAGAAATCAGGGCCACGCTCCTGATCGACCAACAGCTTGTATATAAGTTCTTCTTGGGTTCTCTGAAGCTGAAGGATCAATATACATCTATGAGTTTTCTCAACTCAAAGCCTACTCCTCCAACAAACTGTTTCCAGAAAACCGACCCTAGTTGTGCAGTCTTTTTCCCAGCCTTGCTCTCTGTCCTTGAGACCAGACCATGGTATTGGTGCAAGCCACAGTCCCCAGTCCCTCCACTGCCTGAGTGACTCAGGCTGCACCAATGTGCCCCTCACTTCCACGAAGCACAGTTCGTGGCTTTGTCTGAGATCTGAGGCTACAATGTCCTCGCTCATCTTTTTTGCACCCCTCCTTGATGCTCTCTGCTGTGGGCAGCGCTGCCACCTACCTTGTGGCTTCAGATTTTAGCAATCACTTTGTGTTCTCCAAAATTGTATGTAAATCTGCATTTCCCATCCTCACTGTCGGGGGATAATTTCTGAGTAGAAAGAAATAAAATCTTGTTTTATGTTACCATCCTTGAACTAGACGTTCCCTTTCTTTTAAAAACCTTACACTGTGTAGTATATTATTCATTTTACATTTTTTTAAAAAAAATACTGATATTGCTTTGAATGAAAACTGACTAGTAAGCATGTGTAAATAGTTCAAAATCCAGATCCACAGCCCTCGATCACTCTGTATTTGGTGTCTAGGCCAACACTTGATACATGGCCTTTCAATATGTATTTAGGTGTTGGATTAAGAAATGAATGCTGTTTGGAATACTCGACGGTTGCCGTTAGCCTGAGATGAATGCTGGTGGAACGTGGTCTGTTGACGTGCTGTCGGCCAGAATCATGTTTGTTAAGAAGGGCATGCACTCTGCAGTTTGTTTTTGCCTGCCTCTTTTATTCACACACTTTATCTACTTGACTTCTGAAGTCATTTGAAATGGGGACCTCTGCAAATATTCGATTAAATGTGTCTAATCATATTATTGGAACAATCTCATTTTAAAAAGATGTTAGAACACACATACACAGGGAATCTAGAGATTAGCAATTTTGGAGCTGGTCTGGAGTGAAAATTGGAATAGAATTTAGTGGTTATTTAACCCAACTACACCCTCAGGGGAAGACTGTGCCTCATTAATTAAAAGCTTCTGCTTTCTGGACTAAATATTGCATCTTGCATAGAATCCAGGAGGAATAAATGGTTTAAAGAAGCACCCAAGGACGATCAGTGTCTAATTGCAGTTTCTCGTCCTTAAGGACACATACAGAGAGTGGGGCGTTCCTTATGTTCCTGCAGCTACCGTCTTTCTAGCTTCTTATCTGCGTTTCACCCACCTCCGGTGAGCTCAGCCCATTGACCAGGGCTGTAATGGAGGTTATGAAATTTTCCTTAGGGAGCTAATCCCTTGGAACATTTTTCTGCATGGAGCTCCTAGGAAATGATTTCCTGAAGCAGGGTGAGGGATCCTTCCAGGCCTAGCCAAGGGATTCACATTTATCCTACTGTATATGAAATGTCCTCAGTATTACCTGCCAATAGGGTGCATCCAGAGAGTGAAAGAGAAAAGGGTGGACTACACAGGATAATTATCTGGATTATATTATCTGATTATCATACAGGTTTCTTTTCATCTTCTAAGATGTTGTTTATCGCAGAAGATGCGGTAAGTGGAATCTCCATTCCTATTCCCTTAATTTTGACCTTATGAGAGCCATTTACATTTGTCTTCAGCAAGTACGACTCAAAGACAGTTCATTGAGATTGGAATAGAGCAAAACTGTCAAAAAATCCTCAGGACAAGAATTGTTTCAGAGTGCTTTGGAAACCTTCTTCATTAAGGGTAAAACCAACAGATTTCTCAAGCTAGCCATTCACTTCTTGGGAATTGCTTAGAACTTTATAGCTTCCCTGGAGTTAAAAAAAAAAAAGAAGAAGAAGAAATAAAATAAATTGAGAACTGTAGAACTCCAAGGGATCTTAAAAACCATCTATCCCAATTTTCTCATTTTCTGAAACAGAGAGCAGCAAAACTCCAGTGCAGAAAAGTCCTTTGCCCACGATCCCAGAACTAGTCAGTTGCTATCCAAAGGATTACATACCCGCTCCCCAAGTGTTTCCTGTGCACCTGTTTTGTACCAGACTCCATTAGGAGTCGTGATACACTGAAAAACAAGACAAGCTCCTGCTTTCGATCAACTTTAAGGGTAAGGGCAAAAATAAATAATCTCAAAATAATATTTAGGTGTTTTCTAGGGTTCAGATTGAGGGACTTCTTTTCTTCGACTGTATTCTTAATCTTTTGGTCACAAAGAAACAAAGTTCATTCAAGTAGTTCTGCTTTAATTTTACTGCCAACCAAATATAGTGCCAAGAAACACACAGAAACAGTATACTGATGTCTCCCTTCCATGAACAGCTCTGGCGGAATCGTGTGATTCCAGGCCTGAGCCACATGTCTGCAGGGACACCTGGTAACTCTTCAACATGGAGGTGGGGGATCATTTTGACTCCAGTGACAGAATTGAGGGTCCTGAATGGTGTCCATTAGGGTTAATTTTTGCTTTGCTGGGACACAAGACAAGGGTTTCTCAGGGTATATATAGAAACATACAGGAAGAAATCTGAATTAGGGTTTCACACCCAGACCTGTTACACAGGAACTGATCAGATGTTGATTACTCCTCTCCACCTCCTAAAACAAGATGGTAGTATATATATGGAACTATTAGAACAGAAACAGAATCCTGGGCTCCCGGAAGCCATCAAGGTGAAGTCTGAGTAAGGACATAAAAACAGAAAGCCTGCACTCAAAGAGTGTGAGAAAGACATATTCACCAGAGGAAAGAAAAGAGAAAAGAGAGAGGCGTAAACTGGAGGTTACACGAGTAATGGGTCGTGCGCTAATACTCTCATTCTAAAGATGGGGAGATTGAGATGTAAAAAAAATTCAAGGTATGTTCACGATCAGTGGCTCTGTAGTCATGAACTAGAGAGCCTGGATTTTCTGAGTTCCAAGCCTGTTGTGCCTCTGAATCCCTAAAAGCTGAGGCACCAGGCCAGGGGAATTAGTGACAAGCCCTTGTAAGGATGTTCTGATGGTTTCGTTTCGTTTTTGGCCATAGCGTACTCATGTCATGTCTTAAACACCTTTGCTACACAGAACCGGCTTTTCTTTTCCTTTTGTTGGCATGTTTGATTACAGCAGGAGAAAGTCCTGAATTTCCAATATGCAAATGAAATTAAAGGCCATCCAGGGATAAAGGAACCCTACAGAAATGTTCTATTGACTGCTGCAAATTTACCCATATAACAACGATTTTAAAAATGAATACATTGCATTACAACCTCCTTTGTTCTTCCCTGAGGAATCACGTGTCCTTCGCTTCTAATTTCCGATCATCGTTGGAGCAGCACACTGGGCATTACTTAGAGGTGGCATATCCAATGATGGTGGCCACAGAAAGAAACCAGAATTAGGTTAACTATGAAATGTGTGAGTTCTAGCCATTTTCTTTCAAAACACATATTTTTGCAATGGATGTAAGTGAGGGAGTAAAATTTAATTTTCTTGGCTTGTATTAGCAGAAAATGCATAGAATATTCTATGTCCTCTTTTTAGTTCTTTCTGCTGTATTTGTGCAATTATAGCCTGTTTTTCTTCCAAAGGAACCTAAAATAGTGAGAAATACAGCGGGACTAGGGTGGCTGTATTTTTAAGGGAAAATTCAGTAGCTCAGAACAGTTCTGTATTAGCAATGTGGTCCTACCTGAGCAGGTAAGATATATCTTAGTGCTCTTCCTATTGCCAATAATACAACTTTACAGGTTGCATAAATTATAAAGAATACTGAGCTCTATTTTGGTTCATGATTCTGGTCTGAGATCCCGAGGCTGCCTCTGACAAGGACCTTCTTGATGCCAGACTCAGGAGGCGTCACGGGACATCACATGACAGCAAACAACTGTGAAAGAGACCTAAGCAAACCGACTTTTACTGCAAACTCAACTTGAGATGTTCTATTAATCCATTAATTACATCTATGAATTAATCCTTTCAGGAAGGCAGAATCTTAATCACCCCTTAGCGGTCCCGCGTGGCCTCATTTCTTAATATCACATAATGGCATTTAAATTTCAACACGAACAAACTCTATTCAAACTACAGCAGACGAGAAACCTTTTAACAAGTGCCAGACTTATTAAGCCCACTCGTATGGTGTCTAAGTGTGCCGGAGCCATTTCCATGTAAATTTAAAATTTTAATCCAATTAAGATCCTATTAACTCAGATGTGGTCGGGATCAGGACTTCACGGGTTCCCTAGTCCCCTTCCTCCTGGTAATGGGGGTTGTGACATTCTATCAAGGAAGCTGGCTTTGTCCGTGAAGTTGGAAGACCAGCAGCTGATCAACTTCAGCTCTCCTGCGAGGTTACAGAGGTGGGGAGTTTTGCTCCACACTTACTTTCGGTCCCTACTCTTATCGCTGTCCAAATATCTGACTGTCCCCAGGACATGGAAAGTGAGGGATGCGGTCAGAACAGCAGACGTGCATCCAAGTGACAGAGTCCAGCAGTATCTGTGACACCAACACAGTTGCCCACCTCCCAGCCTCCCTGCAAGGACTGAATAATACTTATAAAATTCTGGGCACACAACGGTTTTTCAATAAAAGACATTTCTCTTACAAAACATGAGAAACCAAGAAAACACACACTTTTGCTAGGTCTGTACATGCCGTGGGCTGTGCTGAGCACCTTCCGAGTACTAATACAGTGGTCCTCGCACCTTTCTTGGGGAAGAGACTGTGCACAAACCCTGGCAGCCTGGCTCCACTTCCAGGATTTGTGGTGGGCACTCAATGAACGGCGCACCTGGCACAATGGCTCAGGAACACTCTGTGCCTCCATTTACCCATTAAGGAATGAGAACCTGGGACAAGCAGCCCCGTCACCAAGCTCTGGAGCTCTGGTGTGCCTTCAAACGTAGCTATTGCGGGCACGGTGTGGCGACAACGCTCCACTCCTCCTTCAGGGACTGGGACCAAAGTGGCAAATACTTGTTGGATTTTAATCAGCACCTTACCAAGCACCAGAGATAAATCTGCCATCACCGTCTGCATCTGACAACTTCTAAAAAGCAAATGCTCACAACGATGGGCAAGTACAATGATTCTTAATAAATGTTATTCTCCACTGATTTAAAAATAATGTGAAATCTGTCTGGTGAGGTTAAAGCAAACTAGTGGAAGGTGAATAAACTCCTGTGCTCTGCCGCGGTTACAATGACCACCTGTGACATTCAGTGATGTCTCCGCTGGCCACCTTGTAAGCCTGCAGAATGGGGAAGTTCAGGCGGACGATGTTACACTCAGCTGCTACCCTCCACCTTAGGTCGGTCCTCTTCTTTGAGGAGACATCAGGAACTTCTCCTTCTAAACCAGAAGTCAGCAAGCTTTCTCTGTAAAGGGAAACACAGTGAACATTTCAGGCTGGGGGCTATGAAGTCTGTAATAGCTGCTCCCTGGTACAGAGAGGCAGCCGTGGATGACATAAATGCATGGACGTGGCTGCGTCTCCATAAAGCTTTATTTACACAAATAAGCAGCAGGCAGGATCTGGCTCCTAGGTCACAGCTTGCCCGCCCCTGGTCTGAAGCGCTGTCGCCTTTCGCCTCTTGGAGTTACTATCCTGACTCTTTCACTGTGAACTCTTTCCAATCCCCTCTAAGTGGATTCACCACATCTGCACTTAAAACATTTCAGTGCAGTCTCATTGTGCGTATGTTAGAAGCTGAACTTCCCAGTATGGTGCCCGAGCTCGCACCGTGGAAGCCACCTGCCACTCTGGTGTTCTATCTGTTCAGTTCTGCTCAATGGCTTTCTTTCTGTTGCTTTGTGAGCTTCCCCGGGGTGTTTACACATGCTGTGTCCTTGCTTTCAAAGTTCCCTTCCTCATTCTTTCCTTCCTCGAGCCTTCGATTCAAATTATAACCGTTTGGTACCTCTCACAGTACTCTACACTCTTCCTTCAGACCACTTCAACCATAATTAAACACTGCGTGAATACTTGTTTAATATTTGTCACTCTAACACATTGAGTGCCAAGGGGCAAGGATCAAATCAGGGATGTTTGTTTGTACTCACTCCTGACATACACATTGTTTATTTCTTAGTGTTTAAATAATTTCATGAAATCTCTCTTTCCTCTTCCTTGACAGAACAAAGTAGGTCCAGTGCCAGACTTTTCCCTATATTGGAAATGTAGAAATAGGTCCAGCAATGATCATACAAAGAATCAGGGAGAGTTTAATAATAAATGCAAATGTGCTTTCCCAGTTTAGCAATTTCCTGAGACCCTTAAAAGTCCCACAGGCTTGTGTGTAAAGGACTGTTGTGTAATTTCACCCTTGTCCTTGTGATGTTTTTGGGAACCAGCCAGTCGCTTTTCAAAAGGACTGCCTTTTGCACCAGGTGATGCCTGTCGCGGGACCCCTCTGCTGCCCTTACCACCTTCTTCGGGAGCACGGGCCCAGGGCAGGACTCGAGCATCCCCCACGTGCTCACTGAAAAAAGTGCACAGAACTGGGCTCCTCTACAGATTTTCAGGAAGACATTTATGGCTCTAAGCACCTTCCCTGGAATCATAAGACAACAAATTTGCTTGGAAATTTCTTTCATTGTGTCTCGGTGGAGATGAAATACGGTTACTTGCTGGAGAGAAAACAACAATAAAAGGCGAGCGAAATCTCCCTAAGTGCTCCCCAAAACAAGGAAATCTGATATGCAGCCTGTGTGCTTATACAATTATGAGGCTTCCGGCTCTGAGCGGTAACAGATGGGAGTTTTCTCTCTGTCTTTGGTGATAAGGTGAATGTTTTCCTGCAGGGACGTGTGGGGAGAGTTGCTGGGTGTAGCAGTACCCAGTAGCAGCTTCTGACAAGACTACGGGCAGAGACGGCCATTTGGGACTCAATAGGATAGCAATGGAGGACCACAAAGCAAAAGTAGCCCACGTCCCTCCTCGTTCCATGAAGCTGGGACTCGAAACGACTGGTTGCGAATAAGGAATGGAGCATTCAGGGCATTCAGGGTGAGGATGAGTATTCCTCCCCTCACCCACCCTTTCATTTCTTCATCACTCATCAGGAATCTGTATGTGGCAGCCACAGTGCCAGCTGCCGACATATTAATTCATAGGAGAAATGAATTGTTCTGCCCTCGGTAGGCTTAGTGGAGGAGAATAGTTCTGAAAAATAAGCTTTATAAAGTATTGCTGTAAAAAGGGTTACTTCAGAGAGGCAGAGACTCGAGAAGAGTATTTGAAAAATCAGTGGGCGTTGACTCTAAGGATGTAAAGTTTGGGAGGAAAAAGAAAATAAGAACAAGACCCCCCCATCTCTCTCCTACCACCTGCATCGGGCCTTTGCTGAATCCTACCCAGCTGCACGCAGCTCCCATATGAAGCATCAGTCTTTCCGTTTCTACTGTCTCTCAGCCACCCTCTTTCTTCTGGCTTTCCCTTCTTTCTCCCTTAAGTGCTCCTGGAACCACAGAGGAGTGTTTAGACCATGTTAGAACATTTGAACTGAATCTGAAGGCTGTGAGGAGACATTATGGATGAACAAACAGAGTAGTTACATGATCAGATTTGTTTTTTGGAAAGTGCACTTTGCTGTTGGAGACAAAGAGCTGGATGGGCACCTGGGAGCTCACTAGGATGGATAGATTCATCCATCCACACAATGAGAGCTGTGGACTCAAGCAACAACGGCCGTCAGGGAGAAAGGAGCCTGGGGATGGAAGGTGCGGAGGACATGGGGACAAGCGCAGTGTCTGATGGGCTGCAGGAGATGTTTCTTTTGCACTTGCCTTGGAAAATGGTGGTAACATTGTCTTGGAAATATCATGGGTTGATAACATTGGTTTCGGATTCGCTGCTGGAAGTGCAATTCTGGTATCTCAATGGACACGTTAGGAGATGATATAACTTTCCAAGAGAGATGGGGGTTTTATCAGTCCGAATGAGCTAACTTAGAATATGAAAATAAAAGCCTTAGTGTCTTAAAATAACAAAGATTAATTTCTCCCTCACACTGTTATCTATCATGGGTCAGCAGAGTTTTTTGTTCATTGTGGTCACTCATAGAGTCAAGTTGGGAGAGAAGGCCCTATTTCAAAAGTGGTTGACTAGAGGCCAGGAATGCCTTGCTTGACAACAAAAATGTGTATCCCAGAAGTGACATTTGGCAGTTTGGCCAAGAATTAGTCTATGGCGACACGCAGCTGTGGGAAGCCGGGAGGACGTTCCTCCTGGGAGGGAGAGCTGGACATAGCAAGGACAAGTGGGACTATCAGAAATAAAAACTTGAGAATGAACAGCACGTAGATGGCATGAAAGCTACGGCAGCGGTTAATGCCAGGAAAAACACAGCGCACTGCAAAGGGGAAGTTAAGTGCAGAGTCCTGAGAAAGTCCCTGTATTTAGTGTACTTTGCATAGAGGAAATGGAGTCACAAAGAGGCTGGGAAGAAATGGTCAAAAAGTATCAGTAAAACCAGACTGGCATTTCAAAAGACTAACAGGTAAAAGGTCAATAATAGAGTGAAACCAGAAAGGATTTGAATAGTAATTGAATTTCCCTTTAAGGCAGAAGCTAAGCTACCCTGATATGGTGATGGATGCATTTATTTTTAGATTCTTTTTTCTTTCTTCTGGTCCTGGGATTGAACTCAGGGCCTTGTGCTTGCTAGACATGCACGCTTCCACTTGAGCTAAATCCTCAAGCCTTGGATGCACTTATTTTTTTTTTTTTAAATTTAGTGTGCCAAGGGTCAGAGTCTAGTATTATGACTCTAAGGTAAGAGGTCTAATATCTGGACTAAAATTCCACATTTGATTCAAGTGGGCAAGTTGGGAGAAGAGGGGCATAGGAGAAAAGATGAGATGAAATAATTTAAAAAAAATTAAGAGCACCAGTCCATAGCAGTTTGGAATCCTCCTGAGAAAATATTTCTAGGTTTCTCAATCTGGAGAGTTTGGCTGCCTAAGAATGGCTTTTCGGTTCATTATTTTCCATGGCTCTTTGGCTTTTTTCTGGGGGTATCATGTGTTTGGATGGGGAGGATGGTCCTTCCATCTCAGTACACTCCTTACGAATTTCAGCAACTCTCTTATTCTATTTATAGGTGACCAAGACGGAAGATCGCAGCAGACAGATTACATGCCATTAAGAAGTGAAGTCGTTTTCCTATTTGTTGAACACAGACTCGGTCTCGTGATTAGTTTTGGATAATTCAATGCAGCAGAAATGATAGGTGAGCTGACCACGAGGCAAAGCTCCGGAGCTCCAAGAGGCCTTTTCTCCGAGGACACCTGCTTCTCTTGGAGGCGAGCCTGCTGGAGGAGCAGAGACCATCTGGGGATGGCTGTTTCACATCAGACTGGACCAAGCAGCCCCCACTGGACCTGCCTGCTGACTCTGGACACCTGACCACAGCAAGCCGAAGTATCCTAAGCTGGCCCCAGAGAACCCTCACAGACCTGTAGCATCGTGAGCTAAGAGGATCGCATATGCCCAAGAGTTGTGCTTATTACTTGTGCAATATCACTTTGGCATAAGTGCAGGAGGAGTTTCCTTAAAACACAATTACTGATGATCAAGTCCAGTTTGTATTTTGGGGCTGGGCAGAGGATGCTTGCCCATGACTAGACCTTCTATTGTCACCTTCTCTATTTTATGTCCCCATTTTTTGGTGTACTACTTTGGCCTTTTCTCATACCAACCTGGTGAAATAGACAGAGCAGGCATCCATTTCACTGATGCAAAGACACCTTTCCAGCCACACAGAAGCCAAATGCAACATATGTACAATTTGCCGGCTCCTGGCTGTTCTCCTGTCACTTTCCTTTCCAGCGGAAGTGTTTATTGTATTCATCATATTCCTGTTTACTGCTGTGTCCTTGATGTTGAGGGACATGACTTGCGGATTTCACAGGCTGCGTTTTAAGCAGCTTCATTCAAACCCGAGGCCAATTACGTAACTCAGTGGAGGTCAGCGAGAGGGACGAAGCTGTGGGAGAAATTAGGAAGGGTGCAAATAATTGTGACGATTGTAGTTTCATTGCAAAACTGGCTGCAGTCCTTCATGTCTTCCTGAATTCAGTTCCCCTGTGATGTGACTTTGTAGCTATTTCAGTCCGTGAGTGGAGTTGTCTTCCCTACACTTTGACTCCGAGTTGGTTTTTGCTTTGCTTTGGCTGACAGATACAAAAATGTGATGGTGTGCCACTCTGAGCCTAGCTCTCAAGAGGCCACATCTGCTTCCACTTTCTCAGCTCCTACTTATGCCACAAGGACTATCTGGAATGAGATGCTGCAGGAGAAGATGAATGTAGCTCGGCATCTCCCACAGCTCCAGCCAACAGTAAGACATGTGAGGGGCTTAGTGCAGCCAGCCCACAGCTCACCCACCAGGTGACCCCAGATACATGAGCAAGTCTGGTGGAGACAAGCGAAGGCCACAGCACATCAGCAGCCCATCCATGATAGGGAGACCCATGAGAACAGAGAAATGCTCAGTTTTTTAGACTGCTGAGTTGTGTGTGTCCACAATAGTTAACTTATGTACCTTCAGTTTGCCCCTCATCCTTTGGGAAACTTCCAGAAAACTGTACTTTGCAGAATAATGTGCAGAAAAGTGTGTGAGTGTGTGTGTGTGTGTGTGTGTGTGTGTGTGTGTGGTTGGATTCTTACTTTATCACCTGTTGCCTCCACACATGCCAGGGCGTTATGACTGTTTCTTTAGAAACAGATCCAGGCTTGTGTCTTCCTTTGGGATGCTCTTCTGCAAACACACCTTTCAAAAGCACTGACAGCCTTTATTGCATCCCCATCTAGGGGCAAGTCCAATATGGAGTGAGAAGACAAACAGAAAACCAACGGCTTTGAGATTTCCAAATACTACAATATTGCCATTTTGCCAGTTCACTTTCTCTTCCTAGGAAGAGAAGGAGCAAGTGGGAAAAAACTATCTCTGTGAGATTTCTCAGGAACTGAAAACCCAGAAACACCATGCAGATGGCCTCTAATGTATGAAAACATGGGCTATTTTGCTATTGTTGGTACTTGTTTCTAGTAAGAAAGTCAAGAATGAATCCATGAGGACCCTGAAGCAATGTAGAATCCTAAATGTCCCTTATTTTCAATAGCGATGAATTGGCATTAGAAACACTGTTTAGAGTATGGAAATTAGAGAACCAAGAAAAATAATGCCAGTGTTTATCTACAAGAAGTTAGGAAGCTGAGAGAAGAGGCAGACTTGCACAAAGGGAAAGGTTGGGTTTATGGTAGAATTGCTAGATTTGACTTCCTAACATAATGAGCCCATTCCTACTGGTTATATACTCTTGGTCTGGTTATTAACCTGAGTATTCTCACAATGAAATAAGTATACAGCATAATTTGTTCCAGAAATATGCTTGTAATCCAAAGTACTTGTATATCAAAGTGAATTTCCTCACAAGAAGTCAGAGAAACTCAGATGACTTGTTCTACAACCCAAAAATATTCATAGAAAAATGATTATAACACTGTAATATAATACAAAATAAAAAATAAAATGCAAAATATGAAGAAAAATAAGTAAATTAACCTGAATTACCTTCAAAAACCTTCATGGCTGCTGTGAGGGAGACAAGAGAGAGGAGGGTCACTGCGCGGGGCGATTTTCACTATCGCTAATGGAATCACTGCTGTCTATTGGCTCAGTGGAATCTTTTTCTTTTTTTGCAACTTTAGCAAGGAACTTGTCCAGTGACATCTTCTTTTGGCTCCTTTTAGGATTTCATGGAAACGTGACATTGCACTGTCGTTAAACAAATCCATTGCTTGCATCACTACACCTTATTCAGATGGTCTTTTTCTACAAAATTTCCCACGTTTTACACAGCTCCCTCATCTCATTTGGAGTGACGAATTCCTCTGCCTTTTTCTCCTCCTGAGATGATTGCCCACAATCCCGCGATGAAGAGAGAAGAATAATTGGCTCGGTGTGATCATGTGACACTTGACATCACTTACTATTCGTATTGCGAGACATTACTCATTTATGAAGTTAAAATTTATTAGAAATGTCTGCCTGTCCTGCAGAACACTTGCAGATCGAGTTACTCACAATCCAAGGTTTTACTGTATTCAGTATATTCACTACATAAGAAAGTGTATCTATTAAATTAAGCAATGTACGTGAAATGTTATAACGAACAGGAGTTTCCATTTGGCTTAATTATCTGGATTCGGGGATTCACATTATCTACATAATTTTTTTTTTTTTTTTTGTGGTGCCGGGGATCGAACTCAGGCCCTTGTGCTTACAAGGCAAGCACTCTAATCACTGAGCTAAATCCCCAGCCCCTATCTACATAATTTCAAAACAATGTTTTATCTCATTTGAGTCACAATAAGTCCAGACGTCCCTGGGGAAAGTTCACGTGGCTTGTGTCCTATTTGCAATAAGCCTGTGCTTGAGATCCATGCTAGGCTCACTATGGTGTGGGAGACCAAGATGTAACTACTTCTGAAGAAATAATTTGTAAAAGGCCCAGTACAGGATATCATTAAATGTTAAATTTTTTGGTGCAAAACACACTCCTAAGCATGGAATGGAGGAGAAAACTAGACCCAGTAGGTTAGTGGAGGAGGCTAGCAGAATTCGATGGAGAGCTGGATTTTAAAGGGGGAGGGGCACACAGGAGACAAGCAAGCAAGAAGAGACAGAATGCTGGATGCAGCACCATACAGTTTACGCGAACAGAAGGCTGCCTTCTGTGATCGGAACCACTGGGAGAAGAGGTATTATTATTCTTATTTTTCATGAACAGGCCTGAAAATATGAGTTCAAACAGGTGAAGATATTTCCCTGAAGCCACATAATAAAGAACACTCCTGGATAGAAGACAAATCTCTCTGGCTCCAGAATTCATGCCCTTTTCCACTGAGCTCTCTTACCTGGCCAAGAGTAAGAGTAGCACGCTGTACTGGGGGTCAGTGAGATGGCCAGCCCCAAGGCACAGAGCTGAGCAGGTGAAGGTGACAAGAAGGTGAAGCCTCATGGTTTGGATGGTCTGGAAAGGGTCAGAGCACCAAGGAGTGATTCCTGTGGAAGCAAGGGATTACTAACCCGTCACTAAAGAGAGAAACAGTCAAGACTCCATTTTCCTAGGGGAGAGCCTTGTTTTCGGCACTCTGGGTGGAGAAGAATTGTTCCGATTGTTTGTTAGCTGTGACTTCCTGTTGTCCTCACCGTAACACAGCCTAGTGTGTGTTTTGAAATATCCATGGGCCTCTTGGCTGACCTAAGGCCAACACGATGAGCAGTTTTCTTTAGTCGTCCTTGCCCGGATTCTTACAGAAGGACTAATGGAAGTCAAAGGGGAAATGGAGAATATTTCCACTCAGTCCATAAGACACTGTTTCCAAAGCTCTTTGCTCTTTATCCTCATGGAGCTTGTGTATGAATCTTCTTTTCATGAATATTTTAATAATCTTCCCCTCTGTCATTACGGAAACCTTAACTGCAAAGGGAAGCGGATGTGCCCCACCAAACAGGTGCTCCCAGGACCCTCAGCTGTGTGTCCAAGGCACGGAGAGTTTGAGGATCCACACAGCTCCAGGTCCGTGGGCCTTTGTCTTCAGTCCCAAGGAGCCTCATTTAATGCCGATTCCAGGATTATCTTTATGGAAGAGGAAGAGGCGAGAGGGGAAGATATCTGCTCCAGCTTTGCTAATACTTCTTCATCATTGGAAGAGACAAGGTGTCGAAAATGAGACAAAAAAACCCAAGTCAGGAGACTGTGGCTCCTTTATATTCTGGGATGGTGTCTGACTGTTAAAATGCCATTAGGTTTCATCTAGCTTAGAATTTGATTATCTAGCATCCTGTCATGCTCGGCCACGTCTTCATCTTTATAGCACTTATCACTGTTCCACATCTCATTCTATATATATTTGTTTGTCTAAAGTATGAATGCCTCACTAAAATGTAAGTCTGGGATGGCAGGGTTTTAGATGAATTGTTTGATGTTAAATTCCCAGTTCCTGGAAAGAGTGCCTGGTGCAACTGAGATGAACAAATACTTTCTAAGTAAATGAAGCTGATCATTGCATTAATCATTTGAAATACATTAATGGACTGACCACCATGGTCAGGCCCTGAACAATCAAACAGTATTCATATCTTCGATGCTTCCAATGACTAATAAGCATTGGGAAATCTGGAATGGATATATTCCCCACTCAACCTCCTCTGGTCATCTCTCTCATTGATAAATATGCTCCTTTTGAAATTGGCATCAATCAAAGGCACCCACAGACAAAACATACCACAACTCCCAGAAGCTGCCATAGAAACACAGTCTCACCTGTGACCTGAAATGTTCAGTGATGGGGAGTGTCTAGTAAACCATGGAAGTAACAAGAGGGTAACCTGAAGAATTACCTCTCTGGAATTCAAACAATAACTAGTGTGTTAGCTGTTGTGTCAATTTGAGTAAGAAACACTCAGTTGATTGGCTCAGCATAGTTCTGGATGTGTCCAAACGGATTTCCTGTAGATGAAAGACTCACCCTGGGTGTGAGTAGTACCAACCAATCGGCTTATAGAATGAATGGAATAAAAAGGGAAAGAAGAAGGAAGTTCCCTCTGGTTGCTTCAGAGGAGCTCCAGTCTTCACCATCACCTTGGGCATCTGTCTGTGCCTTCCAGGACATGCCCTTCTGTTTACTGGTACGGTCTGGAACAGGATGCCACAGTGAGCTCCAGGCCTTTGACTTTTGATTGGATTCTTTGTATCTCCAGTGTGCAGGTGGGCTTTCTGTATTCTTCTAGACACCTGAGTGTGCAGGCAGCCATTGTAAGCCCACCTTGTAAATTCCTCTGTGTCTCTCTGTCTCTCTGTCTCTCTGTCTCTCTCTCTCTCTCTCTCTCTCTCTCTCTCTCTCTCTCTCTCTCTCTCTCCATGTATATATTCTGCATGGTCAGCAGGCTTAAATGCAAAAACAGCATGATCTGAGTAGAGGAAAGCTGTTCACTTTCTAGAGGTGAGGAGACAAAGAGAAAAGAGAAGACTGGGAGGGAGATGTGCCCTTCTAGGTCACATCCCCAGTGACTTGCCTCTAATTGGACTCCACTTCCTGAGAGCAAGCTCGGCTACTGACTCAGCTGCTGACCTCAATAAGGGACGACTCCACTGATGAGTAAGTACAGCACCCTGTGATCCAATCACTTTCTGAAACCCTGCATCTGAGTGCACGAGAGTTCTGGAGGACATTCTAGATCTAAATCATAGTGAATATGGCTATAGAAGGTAATGTGAAGGAAGATGAAGAAGAGAGAAATAGAGAAAGAGGAAGAAGAGTGTAAAGAGGATGAAGCAAAGAGGAAAAATAATTTTCTTTATAAAAATCTCCAGTTTCTATAAATGAACAAGGAGAAGGAAAGTTGAAACATAAAAGTAGTTGGACAGGAACTTTGCAGCCTTTAACAAGTTTGAGTGCTAGTGGTATGTAAGTAGTCCCTCTTGGGTGGGTAGACACATTGAACATTTCGCTTTTGCTTTGTTTATATTTATAAACCATAAAGTCAAGCTCAGATTTCTGCTAGAAAAGCACTTTTAGGAAGCAGTGATATCTTATCTTTCATTTTCTATAGATAAGTTTTGCAGCCTCTTGAAGTATTTATAGTTTTAATACATAACCATAAATGCTCCGTAAACAAGGAATATCACACCTTTCGATTACTGCTATTGCTTTATTGCTCATCACTGCAATAAATTAGCAACATCCCGAAAGTGCACTGAATTAGGTTACAACATGAATACACAAGAACCTATTAAAGCTTTGCTATTTCTTAAAAGTCTTTATAGTTTTCTAGTGTGCCCCATAAGTGTTTCAATTAAAGAACTACTTTCCCACTCAGTAATAACCCTCCTGTTTGAGACAGGATTTCATGTCAGGAAAGAAAAGCAAGATTAAAAGAAGCAAAATTGGAATATAAAACATTAAAAATGAAATTGCTATGAAAAAGAAAGCAGGGGTTTAAATTATGCATATTAAAGTCTTTTAAATTGTTTAACTCTTTATTTGATGTGAGCTGGTGTACATACATTTACATCCACCAAGCCTCTAGCTAAGCCTATGTTTTGATTCATGCCTACGTTTGTTGTCTTCCCAGCGAGTTTCTGTTGCAATCTTTGACATTATTAATAGAGTTCCTGACCACATGACCAATTATTATTTATTATTATTATTATCTTAACTATAAATATTTATGGGGTATAATATGGTAATATGAAACACGTACATGGTGTATACTAATCAAACTAGGGTAGGTAGTAATTCTATATCTAAACATTGTTTAAAATTAGCACATGATGATTGCACACATTTATGAGGTATGAAGTAGCATTTGAGTACAAGTATGCAATGTGTACCCATAAAATCTGGAGAGTCATTGTTTCCAAATTCTTAATATTACTTTCTGTTTGGAGGCGTCACACTCCTCTCTCTCAGTTATTTACAAAATAGATAACGGGTTATTGTGAGCCATAGTTGCCCACTGGGCTGCAGATCGCTTGAATTTATTACTAACATCTAACTTGTTTAGTACTTGGTATCCAGCCTCTCTCTATTTCTCCTTCATCCTTCTCAGCCTCAAGTGATCACAGTTCTGTGCCTTTCTAGTTTCCACCTATGAGACAGAATATAAGGTATTTGTCTTTCTGACTCTGAGTTATTCACTTAGCATAATAACTTTAGTTCCATTATTTTGCTACAAATGATAGGATGTCATTCTTTTTACAGCTGAATAATAGTCTATCGTGTATCCATACTGCATTTTCTCTATCCATTCATCTGTTGGGAGATAGATAGCTAGGTTGCTTCCCTATCTCAGCTAATGTGCATAATGCAGCCATAAACATGTGCATAAAGTCTTTCTGTGACATGCTGATTATCATTTCTTTGGGCTATATACCCAGAAGTGGGATAGCTGGATCATATTTAGATCTAGTTTTTTGGAGCTCTGATTTGTTCTCCATAGTGGCTATTCTAATTTTACATTCTCATCGAGACTCTAGAGTTCCCATTTGTTATTTTTTTTTTTAATATAGACATTCTAAGTGAAGGGAAATGATCCTCACTGCAATTAATAATTTGCATTTTTCTGAGAGTTAATGATGTTGAGCATTTTCTCATAAATGTATTTGTTATCTGAATTTGAGAAGTGTGTATTCATGTCATTTTCCCATTTTTAATTAGATTATTTGGTTTGAGATTGTGGATTTTAATTTCTTACATATTCTGAATATTAATCTATTATCAGATGAATATTTTGCAAAAATTTCTCCATTTGTAGGTTATTTCTTAATTCTGTTGGTTGTTTGTTTTGCTGTGCAGAAACTTCGTGGTTTAGCATAATCCAATTTCTCTCTTTTGGCTTTTGTTGTCCATGCTTTTGATTTTCTTTTAATTGTTGTCCATGCTTTTGATTTTCTTTTAATTGTTGTCCATACTGCTGTCTTAGAGTGTTTTCCCTATGTTGTGTTCTAGTAGTTTCAGAGTTTCAGGTATTACATTTATGGCTTTGGTCCATTAGAGTTGATTTGTGTACAGGGTAAGAGATGGGATCAAGTTTCAATATTCTGTATGTGACTATCCAATTTTTCTAGAGCTATATACTGAAAAGGCTATCATTTCTCCAATATATGTTTTGGCACTGTTGTTAAGAATCAGTTGGTTGTAAATTCATAGTATTGTTCTAATTACTCTGTTCTATTCCATTGGTCTGTTTTTATGCCCATACCATGCTGTTTTGTTTAATACAGATTTGTAGTATTTGGAAGCCATATGACCATTTAATAAAAGAATGTAGCCAATTATGAGATGAAAATAATCATGATGGTATATATTACTCCTTGGAGATAAATAACACATAGACTATATCATTATAATTATAAATCAAATACAAGATAATAGAAAAAAAGTGCTGGGGGTCAGGGGATCTATATTTTGTTAATAGTTCCTCTAGTAAGCTCTGCAAGTAATTTCACATTTTCAGTTGTAAGTTTCCCCAAATATCACTGAGTTGATTAAACTAGATAATATATGAGATATTAATGTTAAATATTGTATTAGGGTTATTTAGGGGAGCACGGATGATAAGAAACACATGTATAATTGTGGAAGGGGCTTTATTAGGTAGATTAGAAGAGCAGAGGCAGAAGAGTCCACAGTGGCTATCTCCACACTGGCGAGCTGGAGGATTCTGTAGCTGCTCAGCCCAGGAAGATGGAAGCCCCTGAACAAGAGGGATCAAGGATTAAGTGCCGGGCCAAGGTTGAAGGCCTGGAAGATCACTGGAAACTGGCTAGTGAAAACCTCTGTTTGAAGGCTGAAGAAATGGAGACAGTTTCCAAAGACACTGGCAAGGACTGGAGCACTTCCAAAATGAGAACACTTCCTTCTTCTTTTCCTTCTTTTTCAGAGAGGCTCCAAACTTATTGGTTGGCTACCCACATGTAGTCTTCAGTTTGCTGGCCTGCGTGTCAGTCATTCACAGATACACCCAGAACTGTGCTTTACTAATCTGCTAGGTAACACTTACTCAAATCAAGTTGATATATCACAATTAACGATCACAGTTATGTACCAAGTCCCACAACTGTGAGGCCTTGTAGGAAATTTTAAAAATTGAAATTTATATTGTTTATCTTCAGGAGGTGTTTAGCTTGGGGTAAGAAAAACATATTTGGATATTTAAAATGCAAATGATACAAATTCTGGATAGTATGTTAAGAGTTCCAAGAGACTGCCATCCAGTTTAACGAGAATAAGCCAAATATGAAACAAAAATATAGCTTGTGCTTAGGTGTGCGCATGTGTTCCAGCACACTATAGTGCTGAAAATTCCAACGAACCTCCAGGAAATGATGATCCTTCCCTAGAAACAAAGTGTCCCACAAAAGATCTCATCCCTGATGAAAAGAGTCATGAGACAATAATGAGCACAAGCCAGATAGGCTGTTTTTGCAAACCCATCAAAGAAAGAAGATACAAAGAAACCTACATTGCAGAAATTGGCAAGCACTTCCTAGGAAAGAAGAGACCCACATGTGCTCTCGTCTTCTCATTTCTGGCAGGGCAGTGAAATGAGGAAGAATTCACAAGAAACGGGGGAAACAAGCCTACTTAGCTGTTACTCTGGAGCCTTCACTGAGTATAAGAGGAAATAGTCAAGGAATAAAATTAAGGCAGGAAATCCGAGAGGGGACTTTCTTTAGGCACATAAATCATCCCTAGGAATACTTCCATAACTTTTATAACATTGTAGGTGTGAAAGGGTACCTGACAAAAATCCCACCAAGAATTCTGACACTAGGCAGTGTGTAAGACAGCCACCCTCCAAAGACCAACGTCATGGCAGCTGAGGGAAACAGATCTTCCAAAGTGCAGAGAGCTGCAGGTGGGGCAGGAGAGCAGACAGAGCTCCCTAGTGACCCAAGAGGGTGGGGCACCTTCCTCCAAAGAGATTCTTCATCCTTCCAGGCACACCCTGGAATGACAGACAAAGTTTCCTGAGGCCAGATCTTAAACTTCAGGAAAGTAATGTCCTGATTCTTTCCTCAAAGTATTTGAAGAGAATGATAAACTGAATCTGAATTGTTCACAGGCAGATCAGCTAGAGATTAAATTAACTTAGTGCCCACAAACCACAGTCTGACAAAGAACAATTTACCCAATTTGGGAGATCATATTATTTCAGTCTCTATTGATTTTTATTTATAAGTCAGGCATACAACTTTAAAAATACACAAAGTGGAAAGAAAATGCCTTAGTCACTTTCTCCTTATTGAGCCAAGATATCTGGCACCCGCAATGTAAGGAAGGAAAGGCTTATTTTGGCTCCCATTTCAGTCCGCGGTCAGCAGGCTGCAAGGCAGGATGGGTGATAGAGAGGCACAGTACAGGAGAGCTGCTCAAGGGCAGCACGGAGGCCAGGGAGAAGGGGGAGGTCAAGGGAGGAGCTGGGAAAGGGACGCACCCTTCCAGGTCAGCCCGCGGTGACCTGCCTCTTCCACCTAGACCTCACCTCCAGAGAGCAAGTCTGCAAGCTCCCACAATCAAATCACCATACAAAAGCTCTGCTCATGAATGCGTGAGATTTGGGGAGACATTTTAGATCTAAACTGTAACAGAAAATGAGCGATACAGAGTAGCTCAGTAGTAGAGAGATTGTCTAGCCATATGCAAGACCCTGGATTTGATCCCCAGCACTGCCCCCCAAAAAAAGTATATATAATAGTTAAGAGGAAGGAAAACAAAAATCCAGAGTCAAGAGAGGAGCAGTCAATAAAAGTAGACATAGAGATAGTGGGATTATATAGATACTGAAATTATAGAAAGGAACTTTAAAATTCATTTGACAAATATGTTATTGATTTAAGAGAGAAGGTGTGTGTCTAAGAGAGAAGTCAGATGCATACTCAGCAGAGAATTCCACCAGAGAGATGGACACTGTGAAAATCACCAGACGGCTCTGCTGAGGCTCCGGCAGTGTCAGCCAAGCAAGGTCAGCAGTGTGTACGATCTGCAGTGATGCAGGCTGAATCCACTGGAAAGGTGCATGCCCGGAGTTCACGCAGACCCAGGCCACTTGTGTCCTGGGGTCCAGGTAGCAGGACCTCAGAATTGCATGGTACTGACAGAACACTCGGAAAGAGGCCACCTCGGCAGTAAGACAGGATTAACCTTAGGCCAGGGGTCTGCACCCAGGCTGTGGGCAGATGCTGTCTTGTGCCTGTTGGGACCAGGCCACACACCAGGAGGAGAGTGGCAGACCGACAAGCCACGCCTCCCCTGTGGATATTTACAGCCAGTACCCTGCAGGCATTGCCACTGCCTGGCTTCTGCCTCGGCTCAGAGCCGGGACAGCGCAAGATCCTCATAGGAACATGAGCCCCGCCGTAAGCGGTGTGTGAGCGATCCGGGCTGCATGCTGCTTATGAGAATCAAATCCGAAACCACACTGCATCCGTGGAAATACCGTCTTCCACAAAACCGGTCCCTGCTGCCAGAAAGCTTGGGGGCTGCTGCTTAAAGACCACTCTGCCACTAACTGGCAAGCCTGTACACTGGCCTTGAGTTAAGCATTACAGAAACAAGAGCTTAAGAATATCTATAAATTCAGTAAGGTATTCGAAAAGGCAAAACGCTACAATCAAAAAAACAAATTTTAAAACTACTAAGACATACAAAAAATGCGAGGAGAAAAACCAATAAATAGAAAGACAAAAGTTATGCAAGTGATGGAACCAATAAGCAATGACATTAAAATAGTTGTTATAATGCAGTTTATATATTAAAGAAAGCATCAAAGTATTAATTAGGTGGTGACAAAGAGGATATAAAAACAAGCAAATCATGTTCAGAGGATAAAACTAAAACAACTGAATTGCAAAATATACGGGATGGAATTAATAGTACATTACACAAACGCAGAATAAAATATTGGTAAATGTGAAGGCATACCAATCGATATACGAAATTAAATGCAATTTTAAAAATCATTTAAAATAGGGAGAATAGAGTATCTGTGATCCAAGGTACAGCATTGAGTGGCCTTATATGTCTAACTGGAATAGCCTAAGAGTAGATAAGAGCTTCAGAAACAATATGTGAAGAAACAATGGCCAACATTTCCAAATTTGATGAAAAATATAAACCCCAAATCTAAGAAGCATAACAAAGCAAGGCACAGTCATCAGGAGGGAACATACCAAGTCACAGAGGGATCAAACAGTGAAATGCCTGTGATAAAGAGAACATCTTGCACGCCAGGGAGAGGGGTAGGCACGACACACATGCCCAGAATGCCAGTAGGATGAAATCACCGACCCTATCAGTGCTGGTGCAGGACAGAAGATAGTACAGCCACAGCTTCGAAGGACTGAAATAAAAAACTATCAAGCTAATGATCACTACCAAAAATAAATGCTTTATAATTAAGAAGGAAAAATTAAAAGTTTTAAACTATGAAAATCTAAAATTTGTTATTACCA
>PVJO010023119.1:0-26682 GCA_004026905.1 Hystrix cristata | reverse complement strand
AAAAATTCTAAACACCATATACAATGTTTACACACTTTCTTTTTTGATTAGAAATTGAAGGAGATTTTAAAAACATTTCACTTTTGGCTATTTATCCAATTGCAATACATGTAGCTGGATAAATTATCATTTTTCATATTTATACATTTTGACATTTAAAATCTCTTGGGGAAATTCAACAAAATATTTTCTGACTTAAAAATCATTGCTAACAAGTTTTCTGTGTAGCTTAGGGTAATCTGCTTTATTATTTCATTGTCACATAGTATCTGCTTTTATATTCATGTCATGTGTATATATTCATTTTCAGAGATATAATGACAAAGGGAAATATTAACAGATACTAGTAAGCAGAAAAAGCTGGGAATTTAGAGTAACCACTTCCAATCTTGTGACTTTGAACAAGTTTTAAAAGGTCTGCGCTTCACTTTCCTTTCAAATAAAATTAGTACATTAAAATTAGCCCTATTTTACAACAGCATTATGAAAATTTAAGTAGATAATATACATAAAGGATATTTGTAGAGATTAATCTTGTTAAAATACAAGGTATCTTTTAATAGATAATAAGTGGAACTATTTAAAGTAATAAAATATGAAATGATGAATTCTAAGTCAGGAGAAGAGAGTGTTGGAGTACATATATACCTCAATGTGTGGTTAAAAGTTGAAATGAAGCTACTGCCTAATCTGTCTGCTTTTTCTTATGGTTTTCTTTTTCTCACGGTCTTCCCTCCCCTTCTCTCCCTTCCCTTCCCCTTCCCTCCCCTTCATTTCTTTTCTCTGGCAGTCCTGAGGACCTCACACGTCAGGCAAGTGCTCTTCATTGTGCCATCAATCCTAACTTGTTTTCTTAATTTGGTATGTAGAAAGGAGATACTTTGCCTTGCTTCTCTTAAGTTCACTAAAAGCTGCAGACATCAATTAGCTTGCTTTGAATTCTACAACCATTCATCTCGTTCCTTAATGGATGATACCCTCCTTGGTGGCTGAGTTTTATTCAAGAAGCGAATGACTTGCCTTGCTCACAAACTGCAGAAATGTGGCCTCCTCAGAACCATCAATATCCTGGGAGTAGATCGCTAGTATTTTTAGCTTAAATAGCAATAACAGTAGGTCTCTGACATATAAACAAGTTCCTACCAGGGAGGACGTTCATAAGTCGGATTCATTCATAAGTCTGACAAAGTGAGTCTTATACACCTTTGACACAAATATACAGTGTAAAGCATTAAAAAAACCAAACACACACAAAAATACTATAAATAAACAATTCTTACTTTTACAGTTACCTTAAAATGGTGGTATAGTACAATATAACTATAAATAAACTATTTTTTACTTTTGTATTTAATTTAAAATGGTAAGGTATTTACCATTACATGAGCTACATGAGCAATTTGTTCATATCTACAAATGTTCATAATGCAAGGTTCATTCATATCTGTGAAAGTTCACAGCTCCAATGTTCATAAGTCAGGGACTTACTGTAATGGTTTCAAGATTTTTTTATGTATGTGTGATACTGGGGATCTAACCCAAGACATTTAACCTGAGCTACAATATGCATTCTTCCCTTCTCTTCCCTTCCCTTCCTTCCTTCCCTCCTTCCTTCCTTCCTTCCTTCCCTCCTTCCTTCCTTCCTTCCCACCTTCCTTCCTTCCTTCCTTCCCTCCCTCCCTCCTTCCTTCCTTCCTTCCTTTCTGAATGAGAATTTGGTCTCAACAAGTCAGTAAGCTGCCCGGGCTGGGCTTGAATTTACAATCCTCCTGGCTCAGCCTTCCAGAGTGCTATGATTGCAGCCATGTATCACCACACTCAGCTGAGGTTTTCTTTTTAATTAAGCATGATCCTTTCCTCACACATCTATTATTATTAGCTCCTCCAAGTAAATTCACATGCAGAAACATAGCAACTGGATGCCCCCCAATAGGTTGATACTCAAAAAATAGGTCAATGGCGTATTGTGAGAGAAGTCAGCAGTTTGAAGTCACTTGTCCTCAGGTATCCCAGTGCCATTCTTATAAGCATCTGTGCTCTTTGAATTTTTTCAAGATTACAGAAAGAGTTGGAGAGATAGTACATCTTTCCCTCCATAATACATGAAAACAACATCGCTGAAGACCCTTACAGAAGATTTGGAAATATATAAAATATTTCTGTTAGTAGTCATAAGAGTCATTCTCAATAATGAACCTTTTAAAAATAAGCATATATTCCCCAGCACCCCCCGAAAATAAACACATGAAGGAAAAATCTCAGGAATCCTTAGAAAGCTTTTTAACTGTGAAGTTAACTCAAAGCAGTTTAGTAGACTCTTGTTTAAACACTGGAAACCCAAATTAGTCTCTCTCCCTCTTTCTTTCTTTCTTTTTGAGGAACGTACAAGAATTTGTGGCCATCATTAATCCCCAGAAGTCATAGAATCATAAGAGTATATTACTTTGGATTTATTGGGGATGAAATTGCTTATACATACACAATTTTTTGCATGCACCACTCACTGTGTTAAAATCATTTTATTCATCTTATTTTATTTGTTCTATACAACTCTACCAAGTGACTATTATAATTCCCTTTTTTTCCATATTTGGAAATAGACACAGTAATTCGCTTTAGGCTCTATTGACACAAGTTAGTGACATTCCAAGTCTAAAATAATCTTTGGTCCTTCTTTCTGTAATAGAATGAGAGCAACAATAATACTGCTTACATGCTGAGATCCTATTTTACTGTCATCCTTCTAGAGACCTTGGAGTTAGTCTACATAACAAACCTACACAGCCTGTCCTTTCAATACCCCAATATATTATATGAGCTATTCCAGGTTCATTGATATCAATTCATATTATTTATGTAATTTTCCTATTACAGAATTTTAGCCTAGAAGAATATAAGCAATTGCTCCCTTGAAATAAAAGATTTTTAATAGCCTGTCCCCTTAAAGATATCTGAGTGACTTTCAGTTAAATCTCTGTTGTGGTTTAAATTTAAAATGTCCCCAAAAGACTCAGGTGTTCAAAACTGGGACTTTTCAAAGGTGATTGGGTCGTGGTGGTGACACGCATCAGTGAATTAAGCCACTCATGAATCCATAGCCAACTGTGCTGTTAGGAGATAGGACCTGGTTGGAAGAGACCTGGTCGGAGGTGTACTGGGGTGTGACCTGGAAGTATATGTCCCTCCCTGGCTCCCGCTTCTCTCTGTGCTTCCTGGTCCCCATGACATGAGCAGCTTTCCTCTACTTGACCCTTTCACCATGCCATTTCTGCCTTTGAGCCAGTTGACTACAGACTAAAAACATACGCCAAAATAAACCTCTCCTCCCTTAAATTGTAGGTGCCAGATATTTTGCCCCAGCAATGTTAAAAGTGACTAAGACACTCTCTGTTTTCCTCTTTCCCAGAGTAGTTCTGATACATGACTGCAATGGCTTGTAGCAGATGAAGGTCATGAGATCAGCTTGCAGACATCTCCTACCCCTGTATCTAACTCTCTTTAAAAGGCTAGAGCATTGGTAATAAGGAGGAAGAAAAGAGAACACACAAAGTCTTTTTTATCTAGCTTGCAGTACAGTAATGCCTCCACTCACAAATGTGTCTGTTTGTGAACAATTCGGATCACGAACACAAGTACTGGGCAAAATTTTGCTTCTATGAGCAAACTCCACAGAGGGTGAACATGATGGCAGCCATCTTCTCCACATGAGCATGAATGCTGCCATTTTCCCCAGAATCGGGGAATGAATTAAGTTTGTGAACTGAGGTACCGCTGTACTTTCAATCATCTCTCCTTTTTTGCTTATTATTGTTTCTCTCCTTGATGCTGACTGATACTCCTGGGGCAAATATTCAAAGATAGTCTTTCTCTGGGGCACATGGTTAGGAGATTACCTGATCCACAATTCCCCGGCTTCCTTATTTGTTGGTTCAGTTCAGATCAATGTTAAAGGCTGAATGGGAATCTGTCAGCCTTAACTCTGGTCTTCTGATTGACTAGACTACAAACTATGGAAAGCAAACTCTCAACTCTTCATTACTTTCTTATCAGCTCTCTTGAATACTCACCACAGCATTTCTTTCCATAATTGGTTCTGAGCTCTGATACCCTATACCACTTAGCTTCTTTCCAATTTTTTCTAGCTTTAGCTTTGCTATATGATTTCTAGCATTTGTCTCTGTGCTATGATTGTCCTTTACTCAGACATACTCCTTCCATTAGTCTTGAGTAGACAACCTCAATGGGCCCAGTGAATATGCCTTTAATGATCTGTCTCCAGCTCTACCCTTCAATTGCCCATACTAACTTCAAACTCAATTTCTAGCTCCTACCAGAAAGACAATCTGCAGAACTCCTCAAGTCACCCTGATTGACAGACTGACAGCCATCTTAGGAAAGACACAGGCAAGAAGGCTCAGGCCTAATTACCTGGCCCAGTGTTCACTTGTTATCTAAAACAAAATGAAACAAACAAACGAACAACAACAAAAAAAAAACAACAGGCTAATCCAGTGCCTCTTTCTTTCTATGGCCTGGCAACTCTCTTTTCTACTATTCTACTTGAATAAGTACACAGGAAAATTAGTGAACCTGTTCCACTTACAGATACCAGAACTGTTGATAGAAAGTCAGTGTCTTCTTTTATAATTTTAATCTGTACCAGTGATTCCCTTTTGTATTAGTCAGCTTTTCTGTCACTTGGACACAATACCTGACAGGCACAATTTAAAGGAGAAGAGGTTTGATTTGGCTCATGGTTTCAAGAGATTCAGTCCATGATCAGCTGGCCACAAGGCAGAAACAACATGGCAGAGGGCACTGTGGACCAAAGCTGTTCAGTTCATAGCAGCCAGGAAGCAGAGAAGTGCAATCCCAAAGAAGAAGGGGTCTAGAGACCAACTACAGTAACCAAGATTCTGCCACCATAACCCACTCAGGCACACACAGAAGTGTACTTTATTATCTAGTTGTTCTCAAGCCAATTAAATTGACATGATTAAGCTTAATCACCACACCTTTGAAATTCTTTCTCAAATCTGGGGACTAGCCTTTTACCATACTTTGCTTTTACTCTTGTTACACAGAAATGAGTCCAAAACCCAATGACATAAAACATCAATTTCACTGTTTATAGCTTTCTGTGAGTGCTTTGAGCAAAATACAGTGAGAAAAGCTTTGTCTAAATTGGGAAGACATGATGGCAGGTGGCTAGAATCATTTGGAAACATCTCCACTCACATAAGCAGCAGTGAAGTTTGGTTATGGGATAGGATATAAGCTGGGGCTGTGAGCCTGAGAAACTACCTGTGGACTACCAATGTGGCTTGTGCTTCATTATCACATACTGGTCTCAGAATTTCTACACAGTAGTCCACGGATCCAAAGACAAGTAGCCAAGGAGAATAAAGCTGAAGTTTCATAGCCTTTTCTCTTTTGATGCCCTTGTGAGTGAGAAACAAGCTAACCTATGGCCTGAAAGGAAACTACTATCACCAAGTGAGACTTAACTTCACCTAACAAGAGTTTCCTAGATTTCAAGATTCCTAGGATAAACTGAGCTATACTCCAAAGTCTGGATTATTTAAATTGGCCAATATTTATTAAATTGACCAAGAATTACATTAGTAGAAGGACTTGTGAGAGGTAGTGGTGTAAATTCAGTGCCTAAAGATAAAGGAATGACTTAGTTTCAATCAATTCTTTTAGCAACCAGCTTCCTTCATGCAGTACAGTAAGGCTAATCTGTGGCTAAAATTTTCTACCATTAATTTCAATTTTTATAAATGAGAGTACAAAGTAGATCTAATTCTTAAAATCTGATTGCAACCTCAAATTTGCTCAAATTAGACTAAAACACGTCTTCCTAAATCATGCCATTTATCTATTTTGAAAGATCGAGTCTGGCAGCCCATCCCCATCTTTAGGCTCTACACAGAAAATTCTTGTGTTAAAGCAATTCAGCAGAATTCCAAAAAATTCAGCAGAATTTCAAAAAAAGTTACTTTATCAAAGGCAAAATCTCTAATTTTGTATTCACAAATGAATGTCATAAACTGAAATATGATGGTAGAAACTACACATTGAAACTCATTTGAAACAGAATATAATCAGTTTGAACAAATTAACATTGGATTTTGGTGAGAGAATACGTAAGGTCAATACAATAGTGAAACATTAGCACGGTATTGGATAAAAGAAAAACACTATAAAAGGAAGGCTAAGAGTGCACAAGGGAAATCTCAAGTGATGTTTGAATATTTAGCAATGTGTACAAAATATTCAGACCATGATATGCACAAGCTATCTTTTGAACTGCACATTTGTATTCACGCAAAGTGTATCAAGGACATAAACGATCCATGCCAGTACAGCTCACCTCATTCAAGAATCACTCTTAAAGTAAACCAATATTCTAATAAGAAAATTTAACATGCAAACTGTGTGAAAAACACAGAATAAATATGTTATCTGTGGATATTTATACTGCCTAAAAGTGGAAATTTATCCAGTAGTACCTGTCATCAATTACTTCTAAAATTCTTAATAACCTGATGGCCCAAAACAAACTATAATAATTTGTATAATTTACCCAATTATCTGTGACTTGCAATACTCCTTTTTAGTATTACTTTTGAAAGTTATCAAAAAAATCATTAAGGCACACCACCCAGGCAATATCTCCTAATAGCTCAATTATCAAGTCCTGCATAAGTCAGAAATTGCTTTGCAATGCACTCTCTAAATGCCCAATTGCAAGCTGTGATATGTATGGCCTAAGTCACTAAAGCATCTAGGCCACAGAAACAAGTATGGGAGCATTAATAAGGTGGGTTACATTTCCCTCTTTCTTCCTCACAGTCTTCCCCCAGTTTTTGAGCCACTAATGGTGTTGCTGTTGCTACACTAATGGTCTCCTGTTGCTAATGTCATGCCCTGGACTATTTTATTGATAGTGGCTAGAACAAAAGAGACGTGAAGATGGCAACCCACCATGCCACGACTGACATGGTGAAAAGGGAAAGGTGGTATCCTCACAGGGAAATCTGTAAAACGTCTTCAGTGCTTTTGATGAATCCTGTATCAAAGATCATTTCCTTCTTCTCCCACTATACTGAACTTTGTCACATGAGTACTAAGCAGATCCATCATATAATACAATTTATTTTCCGAGCTTGGAGTAAAAAGCAGTGCTAAATAAATGAAACATCAGGTTAGTGGCACAAACTGGGATTGTGTGGGGAAGAATAGGACATATGGTCACCTGCTACTTGATCTTTGCATGTATATTCCCATTTCTTGCAGGGCTCCTTTAAAAGCACCTGCACAGTTTGCTTGCAATTTAGCATCACTTAGTTTATAGAAAACTTGAAATACCACAGGATAGGAAAATAATAACTGAGATAGCCCACAGTTGCATTCTCCTCCTGCTCAGACTCAAACTCCCCTGTTAAAAAAACTGAAACACAATTTTTCCTTGTTCTCATTTAGCCTAGAACCCTTTCTCCACAAATTATCTCCTGATAATACTTAATTCGCCACCTCTTTAGACCCATCTGGACACAACTCAATTTTCATTTAGGGTCAAGAGCAGCATGTCCTATATTAACATATATTTGAATTAAAACGAATTTAGGCATAAAATTTCAGATTCATGCATTTATCAGTAAGTGCTTTCGAATACATACATACATATATACATACATACATATACCTTTTATCTGTAAAACCAAAAGAGAAAAACAAGGAACAAAGGAAGAAAAGAATAATGTGAGAAAAAAAAAGGATACAAAAGGAGAGAAGGAGAAATATAAGCATTTTCAAACACTGCCAATACTGAATTTTATAGAGTAGAAATTTTATGAAAGTAGTTTTAAAGAAAGATGACCAATAGGAAACCTTGAGCCACTTATTAGTTTTTAAGAGTGAAAACTTTTGAACCAAAAATAGCCAAGTAAACATTATTTTGTATTCCTTTCAGTGTGCTGATGATATTTTGTGGTGTGATGGATTGAAGTTGTTTCAGATATTCTACAATTTCAGTGATTTTCACCCACTGAGACTCCGTTCAGATAAAAAGATCAATCTAAATTCTGATGGTTAAGAATTGAGTGTGCCACTTTTCAGTCATATTTCAAGAAATCAACTGAATATACCAAATAATTCCAAAGCATTTTTGTTTTGTCCCAACGCTTTGGGTCTGGGTTTCAATAAAACTAAATTTTAATTGCTCTTTAGCACAAAGTAGAAAGCAAGTTATAAGAAACCTTAGAACAAAATAGAGTTATCATATTGTACCTTGGATTTTAGTGTTTGAAATGACCTTAAAGAATATTTTTCACATTTTTTATCTGTTAAAGATTATAGAATCCAATCCCAGCAGATTTTATTTATTTTTCTATATTATTAGAAAGATTTGAATAAAAACAATATTCTTAATCTTATCTATTAGTGATTATAGCTTATATATTCTGCTTCTAATCAGTCCATTTTGTTGACAAAAGGAAGCTACAAAGGAATGTTTCAAAATGAATATGTTTTATAATACCTCATGGGAAATGGTTCATAAAGATGCTAGAAACAACTTCTCCCAACCTACATACTCTCTAGCAATGGGACATTTCCCCTTTCCTCTAAGAGGAAGCAGCCATTTAGTCCTTCCTTAAATCTAGCCTGGTCCTGTGACTTTAAAACAAGCAAAATATGGTAGAACAATACTGTGCAAACTCTGAAGCTTGGTCTCAGGAGAATTTGCAGATTAATTTGTATCCACTTACATTCTGTGGAGAAAGGGCAACCTTGCAGGAAAAGAAAATGAACTGGTATTCTTGGTTAGATGAACCAGTCACTGGACATGAGAGAAGCCATTTTGAGTCATCCAGCTCCAGCTGAGTCTCTAGATAATTGCCACCACATGAGTGACCTCAGCCAACATATGCAAAATAGAAGAACTAGCCAAGGGAACCCTGCCAAACTATAGAAGTATGAGTGAAAAATACTGGTCAATTTGGGGGCGCAGGATCAAATAATGGATACAAAACTCAAATCCCACTATAAATTCATTCTCCCTAATTATGAGGAAAAATACATTTCTTTTCTTCAAAGATTGAATTTTTATCTTTGCCTATTTGTTCTTGCATTTTTGTCAATTATGCCTTCATATGACGTATATCATATATCTTCTAGTACTACCTCTCTTTAGTCTACCCTGTTCACAGGTAAATATCCTGCATTCTTTTTTATATTAAAATATATTTTCAATCCTAGCATCACCTGTATTTATTAGCATATCTCTTGTCTACTCTTTATAATCGAACACTTTAAAAGAGTTAGCTACACTCAGTGAATTTACTTTTGGTTTTTCAACTCACCAAAACTGAACTTCTGGACCACCATGGAAACTGGGTATCACCAAGGACCTTTCTATCCCAAAAATCTAGTAGAATTTTTTTTAGTATTTTCCTAGTTAAACCTTCCTGCTCCACCTGATATTATGGGACATTGATGTGTCCTTTAATTTATAGCATTCTGGAGTCCTGGTTTTGCTCCAATAACCTTATCCTGTCCTTCTTGGTGTCCTGTGATAATTATTTTTATTGTGTTCTTCTCTGAAACTCTAGTTTCTTTTGACTAATGGTCATTAAATTATGTACTACAATAAACTCCAGACCACTGCTTACTTTTCCGGAAATAAGCTTTCAGTAGACTATAGCCATATCCCTTTGTTCAAATATTGCCTTTGGCTATATTCAAGCCAAAATGCTTGAACTGAGTAGTGGTGACAGAAACCATCTGGTCCACAAAACCAAAAACATTTTCTCTCTGGACCTGCACTGGAAAAGTTTGTCAGCCTGTGATTTAAACCTCTAACATGTGTTTCTGTTCTAATTTCACTATATAATTCCTGAGAATGAGCTCATTCTCCTTTCATAATTCAGAGTAAAATTAACCTCTATAGTACTGTTGACAGCTCCTGAAAATTCTGTGTTTATCCCAGGTTAGCGATCCCATGTTGAAAACCCCCACTTATTTTCCCCACACCCGCTATCCATTATTCTCTAGCCTGCTCTATAACTAGAAAGCTGATCTGTATGAACTAGATTTTTCAGCCCTTTGCTTCCAATTATGTTACTTCAATGTAAGAACTAGTGGTAGCCCAGAAGACTGAAAACATCGGACCACAATGATATATGCACAACATGTTTATAGCAGCACAATTTATAATAGCTAAGTCTTGGAAACAACTCAAACGCCCAGCAACTAATGAATGGCTAAAGAAGATGTGATTTTTTTCTATAATGGAGTACTACTCTGCCATTAAAAAGATAAGCTTGAAACATTTATAAGTAAATGATGCGCCTTGAGAACATACTCTTAAGTGAAATAAATCAGACACACACGAGTACATACCAAATTGTTTCTCTCATGAGAAACCAGAAGTGTAAATAAGAAACAAAAGGTATAATAGATATGTGAAAAAGAAAGATAATATACAAATGGGAAGAGAACTAGAGAGGCAGGAGGGAGAAAGGAAGGAAGGGAAAAAGAAAGGAAGAGAAAAAGAGGAAAAAAATGGAAAAATGTAAATAAAGCTGTTGTAAATAAGGGGGGGAGTGGAAGGGAGAGGTGGGGAAGGGGGAACCCAAGATGTATCATGTTATAGGTACCAATTAACTATGATGAATGTGAATGTGATCCTTACGTGTATCTACAAGTACCAATACATGTTCTTGGTAAAAAAAAAAAAAAAAAAAGGAACTAGTGGTAAGTGAGGGGCAAAAGAAAAGAAAGGTGGGGGTATGTATTCCACTGGTTCCTTCCACTGACAAAGCACAATTTGACAGTGCTTTTTCTTCTTTACGGAAGCCCACATCACTAACTGTGACAATCTTGTATGTCTTCTTGAATTATAGTTACTGCTCACTCCCCTTTCTATGTTAGCCCCAAGAAGAGGATTCTGGCTGTTCCTAGCTTCAAGTGCTCACTTGAATCATTTCGGTTCCTGTAAACTCTACCTATATTTAATAGAAGCCCTGCATGAAAATGTTTTAAACCATTCATTATAGCTATGGTTTTTATTTTCTTCCAGGATTCTGGAAGTAGACCAGTTGCCTACTGGACATATAAACATGTATTTTATCAATTCAGCATAAAATATCCCAAACTAATCTTCACTGTCCCAAGGTAATCTGCAAATGACAGCTCTTCTTCATATATTTATTAAAAAATCAAATCCACTTTCACCAAGTTATCAGTGCCATAAGCCTAATAGGTGTCTTGACATTGTTTCAATCTCTCACAGTCCAAAAACAACAAGATTCTACTGTTCTTAGTATCTTTCCTTACCTA
The DNA here is from genome assembly GCA_004026905.1 of Hystrix cristata. Taxonomy (NCBI): domain Eukaryota; kingdom Metazoa; phylum Chordata; class Mammalia; order Rodentia; family Hystricidae; genus Hystrix; species Hystrix cristata. Next base: position 15,336 of record PVJO010023119.1, on the reverse strand, counting down.
AGCACCGTGAAACTCCCAATCACTATCTCTGCTCCCACTTTCCCTTCCTGAATTTTTATTTTTTACAGACTAACCAGTATCAGATTTTTATGCTGAAATTCTGACCACATCTATTCCTTTATGAAAACTTTATATTATATATCTAAAATTGAGGCCAAATCATTTCAACATGGCATACACTTTTTCTGCTTCCGATATATTGTATTGAATATTCTGGGGCATACTGTATCCATTTTAGTTTTTCAGTGGTGCCATATTCTTTCTTGCTTTGGTGCCACATATAAAGAATAAAGAATAGAATGTTGTTTTTTTATACTTGGAAAAGAAATTGTTTCCACTTCATTTGGATAATTTCTAGTCATCTTTCAAATTCCACATTAGATTATAATACTCTCACGAAGTTTTTCTTTGCATTTTCAGACTGAATATATCATTTTTGCAATATTCTATGTCCGTGCTAAGTAATATTTCTACTGTAGAGGAAACTGAATTATTTATAACAGGCTAGCAACCAACAGGAGGTAGAAATTCTATCTAGCTTATTCGCCAGTGTTTCAAAATCAGGTTTCAGTTGTCCATGCCTACCACAGGAATATACATGAAACATAATTTAATTGATTTTACAGTAAAATGATTTATAATCTCAAATGGTAAGTGACAAATCTAAATTAGATTCACTTTCATGGCAAATATTTTATGGCTGCATTTGATGCATGCATGACATCTGCAAAGGCCCTGCTCTCCACGATCCTGGTGGAATAGTTTTCACAGACAGGGCTTTGTAGCTAGCTATTCTCACAGTGGTTACAATGGCACAATAAGTTGAAAATGTTCTGATAACTTACAACAGGTACCACGATGGTAGGTGAAGTATGACACATGGAATACAAACTGCTTAAATATTCCAAATGAGTGAACAACTCTCTACTGGTCATTTCTTCCTAAAGCTTCTGGAAGTAGTGTTTCTATACTCAAAATCTTTAAAAAGTACCAAATTAAGATTTTCTTTTCAGTTGAAGGGTCATTGCAAGCTATGAATGTTAAAGCTAGAACTTTGTCTATAATGTGAAGAGGAAATCAAGTATCTCCAGGGATTTGAGGAAAGCCACATGCATAAAAGCGAGGTGCCAAACTCAGCAGAATGAACTTACAATGAAAGAGTTAAAACAGAAAATACAACAGATTTCAAATAAGTATTATGTATATATTTAGAGGAATTCAAGGAGATGTCACATCCAAAAGAAAAGATTATACATTAGACAATGAGAGAGGGAGTAATATTTCCATTAAAATCCCTTGTGAACAATAAGTTGTTTTTTGAGTCATCTGGAATTTCCCTCATCCACTTGCTTCACTTTTGGTATAGCAGTCGGTGATATACTTACTTACTCTTAAAACACAAAGTAGATTAGTAGCATTCTTCACTTGCTCCTTACAAGAGTCCTCACAGCTGAATCAATTCTGCAGTGTTTCAGGGTCCCTATTCTGTCACTGAATGGGATGTGTGAGACAATTTACTGTCTGCACCATGTATAAAAGTTTAGCTGCACACTGAATAAGCTTCTCCGATATGTTACCTCCCATGTGAAACTCCGGAAGGAAATCAATAAGCAACCTAGTTCCTTGCCAAATACTATGAAACAAGAGGATGATAATGGTGGAAATCCTTATGGGATTAGGGGCAACGCTAACAATTCTACTTGTCTGTAGTTTCTTCTGTGCAGCAATAATTCAATAAAATAATGAAATTTGACTAATGTTCTCTTATTGAACATTTTATCATGGATAACAGGAGAAATCCTGCTCTTCTACATTTCAGAGAGTTACGAACTTCCAAAAGAAAATGACTCTTGATTGTAATGATTTCTACCACTGAAATTATATACTGAATGATACTTTACTTAGAATGATACAATGATGGCCAAGCATGGTGGTGCACACCTGTAATCCCAGCACTTGGGAGGCTGAGGCAGGAGAACCACTGTGAGTTCAAGGCCAGCCTGGGCTGCATAGAGAGTTCAAGGCCAAACTGAACTACATGGTGAGACCCTATCTCAAAAATTAAAAACATAAAAACATAAAATAAAGAGTGATACAATGATGGATAACTTCTGTCTGATCCCTTGTGAAGCAATCCTATGTACAGGAGGTAAATGGGGGATAATACCAAGTACATTATATAAACATTATGCGAATTTTGCTGTTCATGGTATAATAAGATTATGTCTGCATACTCAAATCCAAGGTACTTTCAGCTCTGAAAAGTTTTGAGGCATTCAATCTGGATATGTTTTGCTGTCATCCATTCAAATCACTGGGACTAGACTGATTTTAAAGTATTTTCCATTACTAGAGTCACTAAGATAATGTAACATATAAAGTAGTATGTTGGTAACAATATCAATATGTTCCATCAAACAAGCATTAGGCAGTGAAGTACAATTCTACTCTAGCTATGGAATAATAGTTTAAAGACATTTAAAGATACCCTTGACTCTCTCAGCTAGGAATTAATGTGATGTTTCCTTCTCTACTCTTTCAAGCGAACTGAAGTATACTAAATGTGATTTACCTAGTAGCAAGTGCTTTATAGTTACCATTGAAGGTTACTGCAAAAAGCTCTCTCAAAAATACAAATGCAACACCTGAGGATGATATATTTATGCTAATATCTCAAATAAGTCTTTTCCTTTTAGAAAGTACAATACTTTTATGTATGTTGCAAGTAGGAAAATATATATATTTTGATCCTCGATTTCATGTGCAATAAACATAGAACTTTTAGACAAAGAATGTAGCCCCTCATTGCTACAACACGGCATTTTATTTGTTGCTGGTAACTTTTATGTAAGAGAACTATTGCCATTCTCTACAGGCATCCTCAAACTTGACAATATTGAATACTTCATTTCACAAACTCACATTTCAAAGTACAGAATTCCACTCTTGGAACTACTCTGACTAGTGACTTCTATTAGTTCTATTTAACTTGAGAAGGCATAGTATTTATGGATAATGAAGGACTGAGTGTGGCTAAGAATTATGACAGTGCTCCGTGTCAGACACTTCTTGTGTAACACAGATTCTCTTGATATCACCCATTCCTGAAGCCCTTGGTCACTGATTTCAACTTTCCTAGATATATATATATATATCTATAGATATATATATATATATATATATATTTAGGTATATATATATATATCTATAGATATATATATATATATTTAGGTATATATATATATATATATATATATATATGCCACTAGTGACGTTATCACCTTTGTGAGTCTGTATACAAATATAGCCCAACATGATATCACCTCGTTCTTTTACAGCATTCCTCTGGTCTTCCACTTGGAACTTCTCTGTTGCTGCTAAGGTGTGAGACGAAAGACAAAAGTAGCCAAAAGTGTGGAGTGATTGAAACTTTTGTTTGATCTAATGAGACTAGAAGTCAGTGAATGAAATTTTCATTACTTTTCATCCCAAACGATGTTTCCAAAACTCAGTAGCTTGTAAGACTTTTCACGAGATGGTTCTTAGAGTCTGAATAACCAGTTATATCTGATGTCAAAAAGAACCAACAGGTAATTCTCCTATTGCCTCTTCTGTGTCACTCAGTCTGTGCCTCCTCCCCATTCTTGCCTTCCTGGGATTGTACTCCCTAATAAACTCATAATACATAAGATTTGCCTCTGATTTTGCTTTCTGGAAAATCTAGACCAACAAAACCAGATAGATCTCACCCATTTAGGTGGACTTTTAGAGTTGGTTAGACACAAATCAATGCTAATAGTGATGCCATTTTCGGGGGATAGGTGAGATTGTGAAAACCGATGTCGTGCAATAACATTGAGACCAAGAAGCCTTTAAAACTTTTTTCCAGTTAATTGAGATGAAATGTAGGTTGACAGTGAAATTCTAGAATATGTGGGTGTGGTAACAATTTAATTTAGAATAAAGCTCATTTAGAATCATTTAGAATAGGCTGACTGCTAAGAATAACATCAAAAATTTAGCAAAAATGAGAGCTGAAGTCTAGCAAAAATGAAATGAAAGTTTTGGGAAAGGCAAATAACAATGTGCTACATGCTGTCAAGGCCAGAGGGCCTCAGATTCCCAGCTACTGCAAGGCAAACAGGCTCAGATCTGGCTGTACAAAAGATGTTACACATACACACACTTTTGTAAGATATCATGGAAAATGTCATAAATACTAACTGATTATTTGATGGCTTTAAAGAATTTTAAGGAGTAATTGTTTATGATTGATAAATTGTTTACAAAGGAGGTACTCTGAATAATTTTTAAAAGTTTTTATTAGCACATGTTTGTGGTGCATAATATTCACCTTCTTTGTGTGGAGTTGGTACATGTACATAACACATCTTAATTCCCTTTTTTTGTCCCTTTTCCCTCTCCCTTCTCACATCAGTTGAACCACACAAAATTTGTCCCTTTGTATCTTGTTCACTTCATTTAGCATAATGTTGTCAAGGTTCATCCATATTCTAACATTTATCAGTATCTCATGATTTTTAAGGCCAAATAATAGTCCCTTATATGTTTGTGCCATGTTTTTGTCCATTTATCCATTGGTAGGCATTAATTATTGTGACTAAAGCTGATATGAACATTGGTTTACAATACCTGAGCTTTTGCTATCAGTTCTTCTGGGTATGTACCTGGAAGTGGAGGAGATTACTTCTTTTGGCCTGGAAGTTTCGGGGAAATTTGTAAGTATAGAATTCTGATTAATCTACCATATTTCCCCACTCCAGATTTCAGAAGCTTACTTTTAAAATCAGAGTTCTAACTTTGTCGTAGGGTGCTGCTGATGTTGCATCTCTCATCTTTTTTGTTGCTCTGCTACATTTATATTCAAGTGCTAGGCCCCCTTTTTAAGATTAATAATATATACCATGATCATTTTCAGTCTTTATAGAGATCTATGCTGTAATAAAATGAAGACCATGTACCCATCACCCACTTTCAACAATTAACAATGAAGAGAAAATCTTGTTTTAAATATACCCCTACCCAGTCATTTTATAGCAAATGTGGTCGGTGAAATAAATCAGACACACACGCTTAAATATTATACCTTTTCTCTTACATGAGAAATCCAAAATATAAATAAAGAGCAAAATTTTAAAAAATAGATAATAGGAAGTAGGGAGCTAGATCTTTCTCGAATGGAAAGGAGATCAAGAATTAAGGGAGTGGTTACTAGAACCTAAGGGAAGAGGAGAAAGTAAAATTATTTAAAAGGTACAAAATTCCAGTTTGGGATGATGAGAAATTTCAGGAGACAGATGGTTGTGGTTGGATCCCAGCAATGTGAATGTACCTAACGTCACTGACCTTCATACCAAAAATAACTACAATGGTAAAGTTCATACTTACTTTATCATATTAACAAAAATGGGTCAATTTCTATGATTTACATTCTTTTTGTCCTATTTAAGAAATGCTTGTATACCCCCTAGATGCAAAGATATTCATTTTTCTATGATTGCTTCTAGAAGTTATACAATTTTAACCATTATATTTCATGTCAATTTACTGTAAAATGCAGCATAAGGCTCAAAGTTCATTTTTTTTCATATGTTTATCCAGTTGTTTTAGCACCATTTGTTGAAATGATTCTCTGTTCCATATTGGAACACAATGGCCCATTAGATGAATGTCAGCGGAGCATGTCCAATTCCATTGATTTCTATGTCTGCTTTTATGCCAATACTATGCTGATTTGATTGCTGTTGATTTACACATAGTACCTGAGATAGTGTAAATTTTCCAACTTTGTTATTTCCCAAATAATTTTGCTACTTGTTTTCATTCCCATTTCCAAATTATACAATCATCTTTCAGTTTCTATGAAGATCTGAAGATCCAGTCCAACGTGACTTTTAATGGAATTGTATTGAATCTAAACATTTAGAAACAATATATTAACAAGATTGAATCTTTAAATCCATCAGCATGACACACTTTCAACTATTTAGTTTTTAGTTTAACTTTCTCTAAATAATGTGTGGTTTTTAAATTTAGACTCCTTAGGTTGCTAGACTTTGCCTAAGTATTTCATACTTTGTGATACAATGTTAAAGTTTCCATTGTTGGTTTGTAAAAAAGCAATTCATGTTTCATCATATGCCTTGAAACGTTGTTGAGTTTACCTCTGTGTTACAAGAGCTTTCTGAAGATTTCTTAGCATTTTGTAAGTACAAATCATACTCTATGCATTAAAATCAGTTTTCTTTCTTCATTTCTAATCTCTATGACTTTCTTTGCTTTTCATGCTCTTTCTGCACTGACAAGAGTCCTTCATCAAACTACTGACAGGATGTCGGGTTCTGTGGGATTGAATATTTTTGCTTTAATCTTGATTTTCAGAGTTAAAATCCAATATTTTTCAAATAATATTATTTTAGCTGTGAAAATTTTCATAGATTTTCTTTATTGGGATGAAGTACTTCTCCAAAAGAACTTCCCAGTTTGCTGAATAGTCTTACCATTAATAAAAATATTATAAATAGGTATTATAGTACAATAGCATTGTTTTTGCTACTGTAATAACCAAAATAATAAAATGCATGCAATACAAATATGAGTATTATATAATATATAACATATAGTGTAGAAATACGTGCATTTTAAATTTTTGGTGCATTAATAAATTATAAATAAAAAAAATTATAAATTCATGTCAAATTGCCTTCCTATACTTTTGACGGTCAATTAATCATTACCTACACACTGGTGCAATCTGCAAAATATTTTTTGTTTCTCTTTCTAAGCATGTGGAGAATTTGTATCTCCTTACCAAGGAATTTGTAATTAAACATGATTTGTTTTACCTAAAGAAATGTGAATGGAATATGACGTGCCATTTTCAGACTGAATCACCATCCTCTGTCCCTTTCACATTGCCTCAAGCCCTACGAGGAGGACAGCCTCTTATGCTCCTATGTAGCAGGAGCAAGAAATATATCATGATTATATAAGCCACTAATAATTCTTTTACTTGTAGAACAAACTACATAATTATATATCTTGATCACTGCATAAATTTGCACCTAGAAATGTGGTTCTGTCATAAACAAAACCTTAAAAGAAGGACCAGGCAGAGTGTGGTGAAGAAATAGAGGCTATAAGGACAATGATCCATGTCGTGCAGGGCTCATGATTTGGTGAAACTGTTGAGAGAGATTATCTGTAAAACAAATTGTACCTAGTGAATTTTTAAATCAAGAAATAAAAATTGTAAATGGACGCAAGTGTGTTTGATGGCTGATCTTCCCTATACTTGATAAAGACAAGGAAGACATTGTCTCTGAAATCACTGGCTGATTTGCAAGCAAGAATATAAGGAATGAGTGAGCCAGAAATTTGGGGACGTGTAGGATTAGAAGAGATAACTCTTTTTAACACTAATTGGAGATACATATATATACACACACATACACACACACACACACACACATACATACACACACATATATATGACTTTGTGAGACAAAGTCCAATTAAAAACTAGCCTTGTGGCAGAAATCAAAACAAGAATATGCCCTGTATAGCCACTATTAAAATTTCTGAACAAATGAACAACTTCCAGTGAGAAAACCCAATTAAGATTTTAGCACCCAGGAAATCCTTTCAGTTGGATGAAATGATTCAAAACACAAAGAATAAAGCCATGACTCTCCTACTGGAACTTGGTAAGCTCAAGAAATAAGCAATTAAGTTGAAAGAGAGAGATATAGGAATGAGAAAGTAAAGAAATACAGCAAATCTGTTGATCATGTGCAGAAGTGGACTGTGTCACTTATATGGCAAGGAGCTGACTATCATTAAATATATAATAAGCCCACTATGTTTCTTAAGTGAATGCTACTGCAAAAGAAGCTAAAAACTTTATGATATTTTAAGACTCAAAATGGTCTTTGAAGCCCCATTTTTCAAGAAACAGCAAGCTGAGAAAACTGCAAATACTAGAAGGAGAGACAGTCTCCCTTCTGATTATTTTCAGAGGTGTCCAAAGAGAATAATGGAAAAACAAAACAAAACAAAACAAAACAAAACAAACAAACAAAAAAAACCTTCAGAACTTATAGCCAGGATCGCGGCTGTAGCTCAAGTGGTAGAGTGCTTGCCTAGCAAGCACAAGGCCCTGAGTTCGATCCCCAGCACCTGCCCCTCAAAAAGAACATGCAGCCAGAGACTTCAAAGAGCAACAAGCTGAAAATACCTTCTCCATAGCATAAGCAGGACCCAAAGAACAGTCTGCTAATTCATATTTCCTGCAGCTTTTATCCTTGATAAGAGGGTCTTCTCAATACTTGCCTGGTTACATTTCAGAAATTTGTGAACTTCTGCAATTTCCCATTTTTTCCTTTCTGCATATGAGAGTACTAATTTTCCTTTCCAAGTTGTGCCTATATGTATAATTCATATACACTGTACTTGTAGATGTTGGTGTGAAACTTATCACCTATCTACTTGTTTTATTAATTCTGAGGTCATAGGATTCTGAATCAACTGTCTGTGTCCAAACTGATGTGATATTGTGAAATTTGATCTAAGTGTAGGACCAGGTAAGATTTTTGGGTTTTCTCCTCTGGAAAGGTGGCAAGGTTAGGTGTTTATTTTGTACATGAGAATAATGAAACAAATATCTGATAACCAACAATGCAGACTGTGATAGTCATTAATGCTCTTCAAAGTCTGGAGATTGTTTTCATTGCAGAATAAACTAGCATATGCAACCAACTTATCTGATTTTAATAATTAATTGATCTTCTCTAACTGGCTTTAAAAGCAATAGTGACTTATTCAAAACAAATTAGTCATGCACACATATATATTTAATTCAGAACTATTTGCAGTTGATTTTTATATTCCTCCTTGCAGAAAATACTGAATTATTTTCTTTGTAACATTTACTTGTATTAAAATAATTTATTTTCAGGTTTCAGACTACTTTTTAATTTTGACATTTCTAGTCTAATAAAATAGTATGTATGCAATTAGATGTTCCTTGTAATCACTATAGAAACTATCAGAAAATCTGAGCTTAAAATACTTTTAAAATTCTTTTTGTAGGTTATGATACATACATGTAACATAAATGACACAAAAACACTCACGAGCATATTAATTGGAGAATTCTTAGAATAACGTTAAAAATAATAAATTCCGATGGCTACAGTTAGGATTTGTTAATTTCTTAAAAGAGAACACGTACAACATAGCTATGTATGATCCATGACTCTATGAGGCTGGTTATAACATACGCGTAGATATGTGGAAAAGGGGGAGAGTGATACATAAGTCAAAATGGCATAGCAAGGGTTGTAAACACAGAGTGTACTACATAAGAACTAGGTTGCCAAAGTGGTAAAGAGGCAGATTTGGCAAAAATCCTGTGTCTGGGAGCAGGACCATAATTCTATGCAGAACTCAAATAGCGAATTGTCATTGTATTAACATGTCAACATTTTAACAATTTGGCGATTAATATTGAGTTTATCCCATTAAAATATATTATTCTAATTTATGGAAAGTGTGAAGGTGGGGAGGCCGAATGTGAACCAATAGGAAAAATGATGGAATAAAAAGAGCATAGGCTTTGTTTTAAAAATATCAGACAGTATCTTATTGAAATCCAGGTCTGCTATACATTGGTCATACACCCTTAAACAAGTTACTCACTCTATTTTAATCCTGGTTTTTTCATTTGCCAAATGGAGCTTGTGCTACCTACTTTACAATTTTATTGACCAAATTATATGATAGATTAAATGGATAAATAAATAAACACCTAATAGGTGCCTGTTGCCTTTTTGCTTTCCAAATATTGTTGAACAACAGAGGTTGTGCCAAGTTAAATAATGTTCCCCAAAATTCACGTCTACTAAGAATCGCAAAATTAGAAATAAGGTATTTGCAAATATGATCAAGTGAGGATGAGGTCATTCTGGATTACAGTGGACTCTAAAACCAAAGATTGATGTCTCCATTAAAAGAGGAAAATGTGGACAGAAACAGAGGGATGGTTGCCATGTGAAGACAGAGAAAAGAATCAGAGTTATGTTAGCAAAAATCAAGAACACCCAGCAATTACCAGAAACCAGGGGAGATACATGGAACAGATTCTCCTTCAGAGTCGCCAAAAAGGAGCTGGTCCTATCAACACTTTAACTTCAGACTTTTGGTACCCAGAACTACGAGAAAATAAATTTCTGTTGTTTTGAGCCACCTAATTTGTACTAAAATGTTAGGATATCCCTTGGAAACCAATAAAAGAGAGCAAAATTTAAATTAACGGATTACATTGTATGTTTTTACCCTGCACAATATATTTTGAACTATATACATATGTATATATTTATATTTACATAGGTCTACATGTATATATACATATTGTATAATGATTAAATGTAGCTAATTAACAAAGTGCATTAACTCTCTCATTTTTGTGGTGAGAGACTATAACATCTGACCTCTTTGCACTTGCATTCAAATTCTCAGTGATGTACAAGAAGGGTGGTGAAGGCAGTATATTAGTTACAAATGTATCTTCTTTGGAAAAACTAAAAACATTGAAATATCTACAAAATAGTATTCTGCAGTGCTGTGGGGTCCAACGTAGGGCCTCATGCCTGCTAGCCAAGCGTTCTAGCACTAAACTAGACACCCAGCCCTAGAGTTTATTTTTAAAAGATAACAAAGAAAGTCTTCCTAATAAGATCATCATCTCTCTTTTGAAACACAGTGGGCTAGAGAATTCTGATTTATATGAAGAAGAAAGAAATCTTTGACTATTCCGAGCTTTGTATTTCTGGATAAAGTGTGGGCTTCCACTTTTCTAGCGCGTAACGTGGATAGAGATGGAAAGCGACAGAACATTAAAGACAGGGCATTATAGTTGATAGGATGACTGATATCATTTAAATGAATTTCTTCATTCAATAGTATTACATAGCTACCATATGCTGGGTACTGAGAGAATAATTGATACATATTCTCTGACTTTTTTCTGTAGTACTGAGGATCAAACCCAGGTCATTTGCACTGAGCTAACAAAAAAGGGGCAATATTTTCAGGATAGTGTCCCTTCAACTAGTGCCTGGGAATGCTATTCAAGTACTAATTGAATGTGATTCGATTAGTCTAGAGTGGAGTCCAAAATTTTGCCCTTCTAAAATGATCAATATGCTGGCCTGTGGCAAACTCTGAGTAGTGATGTCTAGAACAGAATAGCAACCTTAGAGTGGCCCAGAAGCTTACCAAAAATTGCAAAAATGTCAGGCTCCACGCCTTACCAAGTGAATCAGAATCTGTATTCAAAGAGAGGCCCAGGTGATTCCAATACACATTAAATTATAATGAGTGCTTGTTCTTAAACATGGATAGACAATGAAATCACACGGAGAAGTGAAAATACGCTGATGCCCATGACCTACCAAGATAACTTATTATTTGTTTGGTGTTGGGTTGAACCTGGAAATTGGGGTTTTCAATGCCATCCAGGTTATGTCAAGACGCAGCAAAGTTTGAGTATGACTCTTCTAATACCTTGCTATGTGCAATGCGGTTTTTTCGAGGTATCATCTGAGAGATCTCTAGAATTGCAAACTCTCAGGTCCTATCTGAGACACACTGTGCTTGAATCTGCCTTTAAATAAGATCCCTTAGTACATATTAAAGCCTTATAGAGCATTACTAAAGCAGTGCTCTCTGATGCCAATAAGACAGCTAATAACCACACACAGCTAATTCAATATAAAACGATTAAAATTTAAAAATTTAAAATTTAATTCTTGTCTTACTAGCCACATTTCACGTGCTCGATGGTATGTGTGTGGATAAAGGCTACCATTTCGGACAATGTAGATACAGAACATTTTCATTACTTCAGAATGTTCTATTGGAGAAAACTATTGAATTATGACATGGTTGTATTTAAAATCATGGGACGAAGTCAAGTTTAAAATAGAGAAAGCTAGAAATAGATCACGATATTGAAATAAGTACCCACGGAAACGTATATTCACATGACAAGTAAATGTATTTCTTAAAATTCTGACCTAGCCTGAAGATCACTGGTGTACTTCCTATGCGTAGGTACTAGACCATAATTGCTTTTTATAAAAGTACTCCATACAGGTTTATGGGAAGAGCAAACTTTTCTGCTTTATATTCTGAAAAGACTGTTTCTCTCCAGCCTGCACTCATGCTAAAGGCATCTCTGAACTGTGCTCAGGCAGCTCTGCTCTTACAAGCTGCTTTGGGGAATAGGAATTTACTCCCTCTACTTAAGCCAGGAGGATAACTAGGAAGCGTGCTGATTTAATTTTTGAGAAAGGTCTTGAGGTTTTGCCTCCTTTTGCAAAAATGTCCTCAGAGGTTGAGTGACTCACCAAGCCAGCCATCATTTTCACCCCAGGTATGCAGTTGGGGCACACTTTGTTAACATGCAGCAACTGACACATATTCCTGAAGTGAAGGATGTTTGCAAGTTCTCGTTCCCTTTTAATCGTGAAATCCAAAATGGAAACAGTTTGTTTTAAGGTACCCTTGAGCATTCCTATCTAGTACTTAGGATTTGACAGAAAATAATCTGCCACTTTAAAATTCCTTTGCCAAGGGGCCTTTCATTCCAACCTAATGCTTTGGGTTCTAATTTACAAGTAAGTCTCCTTTGGTGGTAAAGCATATTGCTACTGTGGAATAAAATTAAATAATGACATATGGATTACATATCACATTATAAATAGACAATTTATAAGAGGAGAGTTTTATGCATTTTTCATATTAAAGGGATTGTTAAATTCGGATACAATAGTGTAAACAGGAGAGAAAAGATACATTTCTTTTTTTTTTTTAATTTCTTTTTTTTTTTTTTTTTTTTTTTGTGTGGTGCCGGGGATCGAACTCAGGCCCTTGTGCTTGTAAGGCAAGCACTCTAATCACTGAGCTAAATCCCCAGCCCAAAGATACATTTCTAACACATTGATCACCTCTCATCCTTGTCATTTAGAATACATAATGAACCTAAGCGGATGAGGGAGTTGAGCTTATCGAGTTTAAATTATCGACTCAAATTGAAAAACTATATAGAACACACCTTAAGAGAAATTTGAAGTTATGGACCAATATTACAAATGAATGTCCAAAGACATAATATTTACTGAAAGATGTGCACACATCTGCATTTTCAAACGCATTCTTTATCTCCTTCCAGGGGTACGCATGTAAAATCAGAAACAGCTCTATTTATACAACAGATGTCAAGTCTTATTATAATATTCTATAAGTGTTTTCTGCCTTACGTATATAATTACATAATTCACAAAAGTTTTTAAAAAAGCATACTAACAAAAGAAATATAGAAATTTCTTGATTATCTTTGTTTTCTGTACCTAGAAAAATGCTGATTTTCATTAGGCAGGAAATTTGGAGTAATGCCTCAAATCTGGAGTGTAGTGTTCCGGCTGAACTGACACTGTATTGAGAACAGATTTTCCCTGAAACTCAGCTGATTGGAACATCCCTAACTGCTCAATGTCTCCAACAGATGGAGAAGAAACTTCGAGGAAATGGTCAAATTGCTTAACAATTATTTACAAATAATATTCCCACCTGGTTATGAGTTCAAGCCAAAATCTGCTCTAAGATTCCAAACGGCATCACTTTCATTTCTAAAACTTAACCATTAGGGGGGGTGGATTTAGCTCAAGTGGTAAAACTTAACCATTTGCTCTCAGGCTGAAGAATACAAAACATGCGGTGGCTTTTTTGACGGCAACCTGTGTTTTCAGTGGGCATTTCACTGTGCCTATTTCCAATGCAGGGGAACACAATTTTCAGGCTTAGCTGATGACAAAAATAAGTTGAAAGTTATCTTGTCCGCAGTCACTTGATTTTAGTCAAGATGTTTACTATCACAGGGAAGTAGAGTAAAGTGGCACACAGACAGATGCCTGGATTTCATCTCACAATCACCCCAGGAAGTTCATGAATGGCAAAAGTAAACCACAGAGAAGTCATTAGAAAAAGAAGTTACTGATGGAAAAAACTTTGAAAGGCAGTAAATGTGGAAAAAGAGAGGTAAAAGGCACTACGGGATTAAAAAAGAAATTAGAAACTTTGGAGATTTAGGTCATCATTACTTTGTAACAACTGCCATAGAAAAATTACGTGTTGCATAAATACACACTCAAACATACGTACAAGCAATACTTAGAAAATAAGGTATGCTATAGACTTCACGCAGTAGGTTGATACTTACATAAATGTATGAGTCATACAAAGGGGCAGGCCTCATACACAAACAGGGGATTGCAAAACAGAAAACTATGGAGCCAGTCTAGTCACATAAAGAAACACTGGGCTTGGATATAAAGAAATGTTGTACTCAGTGGTACAGTGTTTGCCTAGTATGAAAGAGGTCCTGAATTCCACCTCCAGCACTGAAAAAAAAAAAAAATGACAAATGGGACAAATGGGAACTGTGCTCATCTAGCTGATGTGGATAAACATAAAAAAATTAGGGAAAATGGCTATTACTTCCTAAATTACTGTACAGATTTAATGCAATTCCAATCAAAATACCAATAACATACTTCAAAGAATTAGAAAGGTCAATCATGAATTTCATCTGGAACCACAAGAGACCAAGAATAGCAAAAACGATCCTAAGCAACAGGGGAAAGGCAGGGGGCATCACAAACCCCGACCTAAAACTATACTACAAAGCTGTGGTGATAAAAGCAGCATGGTACTGGCAAAAAGACAGACCTGAGGATCAAAGCAATAGACTGGAGGATGCAGAAACAACTCCAAACACACTCAAATACCTCATCTTCAACAAGGAGCCAAACACCCTCACTGGAAGAAAGAGCCTCTTTAATAAATGGTGCTGGAAAAACTGGCTTGCCACAAGCCAAAAACTGAAACTAGATACATGTCTCTCACCATGCACTAAACTAAAATCGAAGTGGGTCAAAGATCTAAACGTTAAAACAGAAACACTAAATTTACTGGAGAATAGAATAGGAAAAACCCTCGAAGACATAGGGGTAGGAAAAAAAATTATGAACAGAACCCAGACTGCACAGGAAACTATACAAAGAATCAGTGCTTGGGACCACATGCTATTAAAAAGCTTTTGCACAGCAAAAGAAATCACCAATAGAGTAGGGCGAAAACCCACAGACTGGGAAAAAATTTTTGCTAGCTATCCATCAGACAAAGGTCTAACATCTAGACTATACAAAGAACTCAAAAACATCAAAGCTACCAAATTTAAAGACCCAATCCAAA
>PVJO010023118.1:0-26695 GCA_004026905.1 Hystrix cristata | reverse complement strand
GTCAAAGATAACGTGACTGAGAGTGTTTGGACATTTTTCTTCATCTTCTAATCTGTTCCATTGGTCCTGGAGTCTGTTTTTTGGTTTTGTTTGTTTGTTTGTTTTTGCCAGTACCATGCTGTTTTTATTACAGTAGCTTTATAAAATAGTTTTAGGTCAGGGATTGTGATGACCCCTGCTTTGCTTTTGTTGCCCAGAATTGCTTTTGCTATTCTAGGTTTCTTTTGGTTCCAAATGAATTTTAGGATTGTTTTCTCTAATTCTGTGAGGTATACTATTGGTAATTTAATTGTGATTGCATTAAATCTGTATAGCAGTTTTGGGAGTATGGCCATTTTCACTATATTGATTCTTCCTACCCAGGAGCAAGGGATATCTTTCCATTTTCTGATATCTTCTTAAATCTTCTTTTTCAAAGTACTGTAGTTTTCAATGTATAGATCTTTTACTTCCTTTGTTAGATTGATTCCCAGGTACTTCGTTTTTTTGGATGCTATTGTGAAAGGTGTTATTTCCCTAATTTCTTTTTTGGTGAGTCTATTGTTTGTGTAGAGGAATGCTACTGATTTCTGAGTATTGACTTTGTATCCAGCTACGCTACTGAATTTGGTTATTGAATCTAGAAGTCTTTTGGTGGAATTTTTGAGGTCTTCTATATAGAGTATCATGTCATCTGCAAATAATGATAATTTAACTTCTTCTTCTCCTATCCTTTTTCCTTATGTTTCTTTCTCTTGTCTAATTGCTCTGGCTAATGTTTCCAGAACTATATTGAATAAGAGTGGTGAGAGCAGACATCCTTGTCTTGTTCTGGATTTTAGAGTGAAAGCTTTTAGTTTTTGACCATTTAGTATGATGTTGGCTGTTGGTTTGTCATAGATGGCTTTTATCAGATTGAGATAAAGACCATCTATTCCAATTTTCTGCACGGCTTTTATCATAAATGGGTGTTGGGCCTTGTCAAATGCCTTTTCTGCTTCTATTGAGATGATCATATGATTTTTGTCCTTGGCTCTGTTAATATGGTGTATCGCATTTATTGATGTGCATGTGTTGAACCATCCCTGCATCCCTGGAATGAATCCTACTTGGTCATAGTATATAATCTTCTTGATAATGTGTTGCATTCTGTTGCCAGTATCTTATTGAGGATTTTTGTGTCTATGTTCGTTAATGAGATTGGCCTGTAGTTCTCTTTTTTTGTTGGATCCTTCTCTGGCTTTGGTATCAGGGTGATGCTTGCTTCCAGGAATGAATTCGGGAGTATTGCTTCCCTTTCCATTTCGTTAAAGAGTTTGAGAATTAGTGGCATTAAATCTTCTCTAAATTTCTTGTAGAACTCAGCAGTGAATCTGTCAGGACCTGAGCTTTTCTTTGTTGATAGGTTTTTAATTACTTCTTCAATTTTAGTGGCTGATATTGGGTTATTTAGAGTTTTTGTATCTTCTTGATCCAGTTTTGGTAATTCATATGTATCTAGGAATCTATCTATTTCTTCTGTGTTTTCGATCTTATTAGAACACAGGTTCTTGAAGTAGGTATTGCTGATCTTCTGGATTTCTGTAGGAGGAGCCAAGTCTTCTTCTGCCCGTTGTGCCACACTGCAGCTGTGTGGTTGTAGATGCTCTGTGCTCAGTCTATCTGAAGTCATTGCTCACGTCTTCCTCTGGAATCCTGGAGCCAGGATTCTAGCGGGACTGACCTGTGTGATGGACTTCTTGGTTTCAGATTGCCATGGGTGTGCCGCTACACAGGCTGAAGGACATCCGGCTTCTGTATGGAGAGTCGCCATGGGGGATGACACCCATTTCTTTCGAAGCTCCTTCGAACCCTCCCCTCGCTCGTGGTCATGTCATTGCGGCCAGAATCACCAGCGAAAATCCAGATGAGGCAAGTGTGGGGCCCCTGCATTTCCACCATTTCACACTCCCAGCCCGAGGCAGACCCTGGGCGTAGCCTTGGAGGAGATGCCAGGTGGCCAGTTCTCGGTGTATAGACAGGGATACTGAAAAATGGAAGGGACGTGCCTCAGTTTATCAGCTGATGGGACACACAGTATATGCCTGGCCCTGAGCAGATCATTCAGTGTCTCAGCATTTGATTACAGGGCAGGGCTGCTACCACTGGGCCTTGTTACCTGCGTGACAGCTGGGAGCCGGGGTCATCTGTCCTGTGCCTCCTGCTGGGTCCTGAGGAACCAGGCAAGCCCAGTCACAATACACTGGCCATCTTTGGGACCCACATCCAGGTTTGCAAGTCAGGACCTTGTTTTTTTGGTTACTTGTGCTGGTTGGGGATTTAGTTCAAGTGGTAGAGCACTTGCCTAGCAAGCACAAGGCCCTGAGTTCGATTCCCAGCACCACCACCCCCCAAAAAGTGTCACTGGTTGCTTGTGCTTTTTGTTATAATATAAATAGAATCTGGCCCACTGTGGGAAGTCTTTGCGACTTGTTCTTTTTTTATTAGTGTATATTTGAGATATATGATAGTTAAATTAATTTTGAGGAATATAATTTCTTGATCATTTTGTGACTTGTTCTTAGATCTAGAAAAATGAACCAACTGATATCTATCACAGTTCACATGTTCACTGGCCACCAATTGTCACATAGCTCATTAATATACTGCAGCGGATTTATTTTACTTTGTTTTTAGAATTTAATATATTCAACATAAAATTATATGTACATGTAATTTAAATTTATGTATATATAATACAAATATGTATAAACATAAAAATTGTACATATCAATGAGGTAACATCATTTTTTATATGGACATCATGTAATATTTATATCTTTAATATTTGTAGTCAAGAAATTTGGGGTAAGAGAGACCCCTCTTTTGATTAAAGAATTTTAAGCTATGGGACCTTTGTCTATTTGGGATCTTTGCAAACTAAACACCAGTTCTGGGGGACAAGCAAACCAAGAATTGCTCAGAGGGCGGGGGGGGGGGGCTTGTCACAGGTTCTTGGAAGGATGGAGACCTGGTTTTGGAAACAGCCCAGGCACCAAGGAGTCTCCATCTCTCACTGCTAAATGGGTGGTGTCTCATTACTAATTGAGGAACCGGGGCCCTAGTGAGTCTCTTCCATGTGCACCCAGCCTCGCCCACCAAAATCCCTCTCGGAGGGACACAGGTCACCTTCCCAGAGGGAATGGTTTGTTAGGATATATAATACACGCCCTCACAAAGGGTACACTAGCTCTTTTTGTCTGGGGGCATTTTCATCCAGAGTTGTAAATCTATGCACTCTTTACTTTTTTTTTTTTTTTTGTCAGTACCAGGACTGGAACCCAGACCCTCACATATGCTAAGCAAGTGCTGTACTACTGAGCTAGACCCTCAGCCTCAATTTTTTATTTTATTTAAAATTTTATTATCTAAAATGTCCAGTGTATAAAACCAGAAGAACATACCTTCACTCAGCTCCCACAGTAATTGAACTTCACCCACATTACATTGGTACCTCCCCTCATCCCAGCTCAGTTGTTGCTCTGTAGTTTTTATAAAAGTCAAAATTGCAGATGTTGAAGTGCTCAGATGGATCCACCATAAATTGCTACACCCACTTGTAGCGAGAGGAAGCGGTATTTACCGAGTACTCTAAGCTTTTGACTGTGGTCCAGGTTCTTGGGTCTTCCTAGAACTGAATTCTGATGAAAATAGATCTGGAGTGATGATTTCTTCCATCTCGTTTTTTTTCTGTCTGGACTCTAGGGCTTTAAGCCAAGCTCCGGGACAGTCCAGGAACTGAATTTCCGCAGCAGCAAGAACGTGTGGGGTTACTTCAGCGTGGCTGCCGCGGGAGGCCTGCACGAGTTCGCGGATTCCCAGTTCGGGCACTGCTTCTCCTGGGGCGAGAACCGAGAGGAGGCCATTTCGTCAGTATCTCCTGCCTGCCTGCCCTCCTCCCCTCCCTCCTCACTCTGTCTCTCTTTCTTCCCTTGCCCATCCATCTGTCCTTCCTCCCTGTCCTTCCCTCCCCTCGTCTCTCCTTCCCCTAGTCCTTCCTCCCTTCTTTGCTTCCTTCCCTCTCTCCCTTCCTTCCTGAAGAACCAAAACTCCTCAGTGCACCAGCTTTAGGAGACCAAGGCTGCGACTCGCAGGCAGACCCTATTTTATTTTATTTTTTATTTATTTATTTATTTTTGGTGGTGCTGGGGATTGAACTCAGGCCCTTGTGTTTATAAGGCAAGCACTCTAATCACTGAGCTAAATCCCCAGCCCTCCACACCCTATTTTAAATACCCATTTGCTTGAAGTTCAAGAACAAATTCTCTTCCTTCACTGGAGCCCCGGGAAGCACAGTGAGCTCACTAGGACTGGTCTCGAGCTTGTACGAGGTCTGACTTGAAGGAGACCGAAAGAATATTCAAGGTCATACCTAGAGTTTGAAAGGTTCTGAGTAATGCAGCCGAGAAAAAGGGTGGAAGCTTCTTGAGATCTCATCCCCAGAACCAGTTCTCTTCTTGGCTGTACTCACACTGAGACTAGATTTCTTAGGATGTGTTCTGTTGTGACCACAGCCCCGTGTCCCCCATTCGCCAGGTCCATGTTTCTCATAGTTCCTGCAGAGCTCAGACACTGGCATTGAACAGGGGTCCCCAACTTCTGAAATGCCACATGTTACATTTTTCCGGCCGTGACATGGGTGCAGAAGAGCAAAAAGCCAGCTTATTTGGTAATTAAACATTCTTGGGTGGGTGGATAGCTGCCCTTCAGAGTGACAAAGCCCAAAGAAAGGCATTGTAGATATTTCATTTAAAAAGCGCTGGAATCTGGTCCAGGGCACCTGGCCACGAATTGAGGTCCTTGATGTTTGCAGGATTATTTAGAGCAAATAAAGGAAGAGGTGGGAGGTGATACAGCTGGCTGGTGCCCTCCAAATGACACAAGCCGGGGTTCGACCTGTGCTGTGCCCGACTAACCGTAACTTTAACAGAATTCAGAGGGAACAATTCCAGCTTTTCTTATTGCTATTAGAGACCATTAAGGAGATCAGTGTCTCAGGTTCCTGGGACTGGTTTCCCAGGACATCAGACTGCTCAGTGTTGCGCTGGGAGTGCCCCGGGCACACGGGGACAAGTCAGACACTGTCGAGTGGCTGTGTTTTCAGTGCCTGGTTCCAGCCCCACACCTGGCTTCCCGAAGTTCAGTGACACCCATGCTTGATCTCACCGTGTCTTCATTTTCTCACCCCTAAACGGGGCCATTCTTGTCCCTTCCTCTCACCTAGCTAGCTCACAGGGACACTGTACCTTGTGGGATGGGCTTCTTACTGGAGAGGTGTGTTTGGTACCTTGTCATCCTCTCATGCATTTCTCCCCAAATACTCTCTGAAGTTGGAGGCCTTGTTTCAGGGAGCCTACCGTGGGCCCCCAGCCCTGACCTGGATAGCAGTGATTCCCATCTGCAGGTACACCCCGGTCTGTTGGATGGATATTTGAATAGGTCCAAGAGAGACAGATCTGGTATCAAACAGAAAGACTCACCCTTTCTGCTACTATTATAGTTAATAGTAATTACAATGATATCCAATCACATTCGTAGCAGCTAACATTTGTCGATCAGTGACTGTATGTTTTACACAGGATGTCTCGTTTTAATCATCAAACACCTGGATAACTTCGGGGTTATTTCCCCATTGTCCAGATGAGATAACTGAGCCCCAGAATGGTTAAGTCACTTGTCTGTCCAAGGTTGCTCAGCTAGTCAGTGAAAACCATAGCTTAATTCCTGTGCCCTTTTGCTACTCTTGAGGACTACATCTCAAAAAGGGCATGGGATCTCTGTAGGTGTTTGGAAAACAATAATGCGTCATTTCCCTCAAGGAACATGGTGGTGGCTTTGAAGGAACTGTCTATCCGGGGCGACTTCCGGACCACTGTGGAATATCTCATTAACCTCCTGGAGACCGAGAGCTTCCAGAACAATGACATCGACACCGGCTGGTTGGACCATCTCATCGCCCAGAAAGTGCAGGTGGGGAGCTGCTGTGTCTCCCTGCAAGTGGCTGAGACCCACAGCTCCCCACAGATACTGAGACATGGAGTCTTTCCTAGGCGGAGAAGCCGGACATCATGCTCGGGGTGGTGTGCGGGGCCTTGAACGTGGCAGATGTGATGTTCAGAACGTGCATGACGGATTTCTTGCACTCCCTGGAAAGGTGGGGCATGTGTTATATGTTAAGTGTTAGTGGTACAGAGAGCAGGCTGAGCTTTGAGTGGCCAATCAGTGGCCAGGCTGTCGATGACCTCTCCCCACCTCTACAAAACCCCATGGATAAGCGGGGGCAGCCTGGAAGACGGGGAGGGCCGGCAGGGAGTGGGGTGCCTGAGCCCTAGGTAGCAATTGCCTTGCAAACATCCTTGGGAGGCTGGTGCTGCCTTGTGTGTAATGCTCAGGAGTTCAGAGTTCAAGGAAGCGAAAGGTGGTATGAGAAGCAAAGGAGGTCAAAGGTTATCTCTACTGATAGCCTTCCCCAGACCCTCACCTGAATCAAAAGGGAGTAGTGACAGGGCCTGGAAAGGAAAGTGACGAGGACCTTGATGTATGAAGAGGCTGGGGACCCCCACCTCAGCACTGGTGACGCTTTGTGCTGGGCCATGGTGGGGGCTGTCCTGTGCATTGGAGGATGAAAGGATGCACAGCTTCTACCCACCAGATCCCCGGAGCAGCCCTTCCCTAGTCAAGACAGTGATGTCTCCAGTGTTGCAGGAGTAGGGACAGAGTTGAAAACCACTGTGGCAGGCAAGCAAAACTGGGAAAAAGAGAATAAAAGATAAACATTTTCGGTGTTTGGCTATTACCACGCTTTGGCATGGTAATAAAGTACTGGTTTCTTTCATGACAGGAAGCAGGTCCCCACATGGAGAATTTTTCCCAGATGAAGCCATTATGGATTTTGCTCCTGGAAAGCTTTTTTATTTGTTCATTTATTTTGCAGTATGGGGATTCAACCCAAGACTTTCACACGGAACTATATCCCCAGCACTTTTTGTTGGGGGGGTACTGGGGATTGAACTCAGGGCCTTGCGCTTGCAAGACAAGCACCTACCACTTGAGCTAAATCCCAACCCCCCTCCCCAGCCCTTTTTTATTTGTTATTTTGAAGCAGGTTCTCACTAAGTCGCTAAGTTGACTGGGTTGGACTTGAAATTGTCATCCTCCTGTGTCAGTCTCCCAGAGTGTTGGGATTATAGGCATGTGCCACTCAGCCTGAAAATCCTTTTTAAAATTTCACGTCCTTCAGCGCGTGCCAGTTCCCTGCATTCTGAGGAACACCAGGTTCCTTGGCACGATCTGTCCTGTGCCTTTTAATTGGACTTAGCTTTTTGGCACAATCACTTTGCTGCTGCTTAGGAAGAGCCAAGAGCTGGGTTTTCTCTTTAGGGTGCAGGGATAGAACCTGGGGCTTTGTGCATGCTTAGCATCTGCTCTGCCTCTGAGCGCCACCCCCAGCCCCAGGGGAGACTCTCGGATCCAGGGCATCGCTCTAGCTTTCTCAGTCCCTTCCCCGGCCAACAGCAGTTGTGTCTTCTCTCTTAGGGGCCAGGTCCTCCCAGCGGATTCTCTGCTGAACATTGTAGATGTGGAGTTGATTTATGGAGGTGTCAAGTATGTTCTCAAGGTAAAGGTTCTTGGCTTTTCCATGTCCCCAGCACTCCAGAGGTCCCTCCATGAGCTGTCCCTAGAGAGGATTTTCTCATGCCTGGACCTGAGCAGTGGTGTTCCCTGGGTGTCCTCAGGGGTTTTGGAATGGGTGGGGCCGAGTGAGATGCAGAGATCAGGATGGAGCATCTATGAGTCTCCCGTGGCTGCTGCAACTAAATGCTTAACATAACAGAAGTTGATTTTTTCACTCTTCTGGAGCCTGGAAGTCAAAGTCTAGGTGTCTGCTGGGCGTGGATTCTTCAAAGGCATGAAAGAAGGATGTTCCAGGCCTCCCTGGCTTCCAGTGGTTGCCAGCATCCTCTATTAGTTTGTTGATGCATTAGTCTAGTCTCTGCTTCTGTCTTCACAGCCTTCTTTCCTGTGCGTGTGTGTGTGTGTGTGTCCATCTTCACACTGTCTTCCTCCAGTATCTGTCTGCCTGTGTCTCTTCTCCTTTTATAAGAACACCTATCACGTTGAATTTAGGACCCCCTAATCCAATAGGACTTTATCTTGACAAACTCTATCTGTACAAATCTGACTTCCAAATAAGGTCACATTCTCAAGTTCTGCGAGAGCCATGAGCTCCAGGGCGACACTCTTCCACCCAGCACAGAGTGCAGACAGCCTTTGCTGAGCTGGCACAGTGGTCCAGGTCCACTCGTGGAGGCTGCATGGCTACACCAAGAACCCATGAGTGAATTTCTGGTCTCTTTCCTGGTCTATTACCAGCATCTGTGGAGCTTCCTCTGGTTGCTGCCCTCTGTTAGAAGTGTCCTGTTACCCTTCCTAGGTCACTGGAGGTCAACCCAGGGCAGAGATTACCTGAGATGTGCAGGCCGATGTGGAACTGGGGTCCACGGGAGGGTGTGTGAGCCATGGCATTGGTGTTTGGGGCTCCAGGGCAGCTATGGGACCTAATTATCCCCTGAAAGTCAAGGCCTGTCCTTGCCACTCTGCAGGCTTCTGTTCTTAGGGACAGAGTTCAAGTCTGCTATGCAGACTTTATTTTCTTTTGCTTTATTTTTAATATTGCGGATCACACACTGAATTTTCACCTTTTAGTTCAGCCAAACAAATGTGCTATCATGGAATATTCTTGGTTTTCTCCCTCTTTGTCCCCAGTTCTTCTTGGCTACCTCTGTAACTCAGGGCCTGACAGACTTTATTTTAAATGTGCCAGCTTTCTTGTCCCTGATTCCCTGGCACCCACAAGTCTGAGGAGGAGAACTTTGTTTGCCCCACAGTTTCCAGTGGGTTCAGTCCATGGCGAGCTGGCTCCAAGACAGAAGCAGCATGGTGGAAGTGCATGGTGGAGGAAGGCTGCTCATCCTATAGCAGTCAAGAAGTAGAGACAGAAGGAAAGAGCTGGAGACAAGAATACACCCTTCCAGGTCACATCCCCGGTGACCCAGCCCCTCCAGCCAAGCCCCACCTCCAAACAGGAGACTTTTGGAGGACATTTTAGACCTAAACTGTAACAGTGTGGCACAATCTCATTGTAGAAAACTTAAAAAAATTCCAGACATACAGAATCACAATACCAAATTTAGTCTTCACTGACCTGGCCATCTCTGTGAACATGTTAGCAGATTTCTTTCAGTTACTTTCATAGCCCTTATGAACTAATTTTACAAGGCTGAGATCATGGTGCACACAGCGTTACTGCTTTGCCACTTCTTAGCATAAAATTCCTCCATGTTGTGAACAGTTTTGTTTTGTTTTGCTTTTTGGCAGTACTGGGCATGGAACCAAGGGCCTTGCACATGCTAGGCAAGTGCCGTATCACTGAACTACATCCCCAGCCCATTTCAAATTTTTATTGTGAGACAGGCTATCACTAAGTCGTTAAGCTACCCAGGCTGGTTTTGAACTTATGGGATCTTCCTGCTTCAGGCTCCCGAGTAGCTGGGATTATAGGTGTACACTACCATGCCTGACAACGAACAAGGTTTCTGTAACATCAGTTTGGTGTCTGTAGTGCTATCCGATAGGACTTTCAGGAGTGATGGAAACCTTGTGTATCTACACTGTCCACTTGGTTGCCTACATGCGCCTACTGAGCCTTTGAAATATGACAAGTATGACTAAGGTACTGTTCTTTACATTTTATGTAACTTAAATGTAAATGGCTGTATATAGACAGGACTTAACCCAATTGGACAGTGCAGGTCTGCAGTATTCTGTCATGAAGTTGTTGGATAGCTATTTTAATTGCAATATTTATTGTTGTCATGAATAATGTTGCAATGCATATTCTCATATTTTTTGTTCTCTTCTGTTACAAAATAGGTGTTCAACTGAGGGCTTGTTAGGATGTCTGTTTTCTAAGACAGAATACACGTGACGAACTGAGGAGGGGCTGGTCTTCCAGCTGGATCGAAGCACAGAGTGGGGCCAGGGCCTGGCTGCATGGACCTTTCTCAAGTGTCCAAGTCTCTTGTGTGCCTCGGCCAGAGCTGGGACTGGGAGCAGAGCTGTAGTCCATGCTCAGGGCTCTTAGTCCATTCGGTCTGCTGTAATTATGCAGCATAGGCTGGTGGCTTATAAACAACAAAAGTGTCTCACTCACAACACTGGAGGCTGGAAAATCCAAGATGAACGTACCAGTTGTTTTGGTATCTGGCGAGAGCCCATGTCTTAGACACTTTCCTCATTGCTGGAACACAACACCCACAACTGAAAGGAGGAGAGGTTTATTTTGGCTCACATTTTTAGTCCATAGTTGGCTGCCTCCAAGACAGGAAGGCATCGTGAAGGGTCTGGTGGAGGAAAGCTGCTCACATCATGGCGACCAGGAAGCAGAGCGAGAAGGGTGGAGCCATGGAGGGAGATATGCCCTTCCGGGTCACATCCCCAATGACCCACATCTAACCAGCCCTCACCCTCTAACAGCCAGTCAGCTGTTAATGCAACTGCCTTCCAGAAACCCCACCTCTGAACTCCATGAGGCTTTGGGGGGGACATTCCAGATCCAAAACATAACCGCCCACTTCCTGCTTCATACCTGAGTTGTCTCTCTCTGTGTTCTACATGGCAGAATGGGGCAGTGAAGCTCTCTGGGGTCCCTTTTCTGAGGGAACTAGTTCCTTTTGTAGGGCTCTAGTCCCTGACCTCATCACTGCCAAAGTCCCCACTTCTTGCTACCGTCATACTCAAGGTTAGGTTTCAACACAGGACACTAGGAACACATAAACAGCCCGCCAAACTCCTGGGGGATCTTCAGGGTGCCGTCACACAGTCTCTGGCGGCCCTGCCTGGGGCTGATGCTTGGTGACAGGAATGAAAAGGAAGCCCCCAGCTCCAGAGGGCACATAGTGAAAGATGGCTGAATGGGGCCTGTGTCTGCATTCAGCAGCCATTTGTCCACCCCCCCCAGGGCAGGTGTGGCTCACTATCTCCAGGCTGTTTCCAGTTCACTCTGTGGCCACTACCTTGTGGTGCCTGAGGGCTGGGGCTACAGAGATGGGGGTGTCCAGCCTGCCACTCCCCCAGTGGACAGCCAGCCCTTGCCTGCTGTCATAGCTGTGGGAGCACATCCTGAATCCAGGGGGTGACATGAACCTGTCCCCACAGGTGGCCCGGCAGTCTCTGACCATGTTCATCCTCATTATGAATGGCAGCTACATCGAGATCGACGCCCACCAGCTGAACGACGGGGGGTTGCTGCTGACATACAATGGCAGCAG
This sequence comes from Hystrix cristata, assembly GCA_004026905.1. Taxonomy (NCBI): domain Eukaryota; kingdom Metazoa; phylum Chordata; class Mammalia; order Rodentia; family Hystricidae; genus Hystrix; species Hystrix cristata. Next base: position 15,347 of record PVJO010023118.1, on the reverse strand, counting down.
CTATACCACATACATGAAGGAAGAAGTGGACAGGTGTGTGGGCACTGGGCACAGCTCTCTTGGGGACTTGGGGAGTCAAGGATGCAAAGCTGGCCTGGGTCCAGGCCTGAGAGCCTTAGGTAAGACCCTCTCTAAATTCTAGGATCACCAGGAGAGGTTTCCCTCTTAGGTGGGATTCCATGTGGCTGTCAGGCATGGAAGAAGGGCCCTAGGGTCACCTTTCTAGTGGCCTGGGAAGATTTCAGACCCGAATGGGACACGAAGCCTAGCTCCATGGAACTGCAAGGTGCCATGTCTAGGCTGCAGTATCAGAGGACGTGTGTGGCTTACACACAGCATCCAGAAGCCGGTATTGAGGTACTCCAGGCACACAAGGAGCTAGGGTGGGTCAATGCCCTGGCTGTGGTTCCTGGAACTTTGAGTCTGTCTGAACGTGATGCATTAAATAAGAGGAGGGAAAGGCTGCTGGATGGAAGCAGGTGGTCTGGAAGCTCGAAGAACAGGGGTATCATATGACTGGCGCCATGCACCTTCCAGCACCAGTGGGCCCAACCACATTGACCTGCAGGTGGCCAGGGCTCAGCAGGAAACAGACCCAGGCCAAGGTGAAGGAAGGGTGGAATGTGAATGTGTGTGTGTGTGTGTGTGTGTGTGTGTGTGTGTGTATGTGCTTACCTGTGTGCGTGCGTGTGTGCACAAATGCCAGAGGTCCCACCCCTGAAGAGCACCAGGTAGAGAAAGAGACTCCTCCCGCAGTCCTGAGTGTTTTGGAAGAAGGCAGATTCAACTCATATCTGGGCAGCATTCATTATCTCTTTTCTAACCTGCATTCTAGCTTCCAATAATTTTCAAGATTATTGTAGCACTGGGGATGGTGCCTCACACCTGTAATTTCAGCACTCTAGGAGGCCGAGGCAGGAGCATTACAAGTTCAAGTCCTACCAGGGCAACTTAGTAAGACCCTATCTCAAAACATAAAATGTACAAAAATGGCTGAGGATGTAGCTCTGTGGTGGTGCACCACTGAGTTCAATAACCCAGGACCAAAAATAACAGCAATAATAATATTTATTAATTGCCTTTTCTGTGCCAGGGTCTGTTGGGACTGCATCAGTAAAAGGAACTGGTTTTTACCCAGAAAAGAGCCACCTATTTTGCTCAGTCAACTCACTTTCAGCATGTCCATGATAACTGTGGGAATGTAGAGTCCCTAATACCATGCAGAGGGTGACACGCATGCTGTATTTAGGCAGAGGGGGGTGCTGTTAGAAGCCTGACTTGGTGTGGCTGGCTTGATGGCTCTCACCAGTCTCCCTGCCCTGCTCCTCCTTCCAGCTACCGAATCACCATTGGCAACAAGACGTGTGTGTTCGAGAAGGAGAATGATCCTACGGTGCTGAGGTCCTCGTCAGCTGGGAAGCTGATACAGTACATGGTGGAGGACGGGGGCCATGTCGAAGCAGGGAGCAGCTACGCTGAGATCGAGGTGACTGCACAGTGTCCTGCTGGGGTCTGTAGCCTTCAACCCCTGCTCCCCTGGCATTACCCGTCTCTCAGCTGAGAGGCCTCACCCTCGACCTGGCCACTGCTGCAGATTCCTCAGAGAGGCAGAATGTGGGGTGCAGCCCAAATGCCCTGTAATACTCAAAGGGAAAACCTCGACCAATGCAAGAGTAACCAAGAACCGATTAGTAATCTTCATGGCTGTGAAGAAAAACTGTTAAGCCACCAGACTCAGTGGTGTACGCCTGTAACCGCTACTCTGGAGACTGAGGCAGAAAGATCACAAGTTTAAGGTCACTGGGCAAATTAGCAAGACCCTGTCTCAAAAAAAAAAGGAAAAAAAGGCTGGGGATGTAGTTCAGCATGCCCTGATTTAATCCCCAGTGTGTAAAAACACAGTTGTTATGCCAACACTTGCAAAGCGCTTAGCATATGGCAAGTGCTGGTCTGAGCATCTACCCAGCAGTTGTATGAAATGGGCACAAACGTGATCCCCATTTTCCACACAAATGAATCAGGCCCAGGAAAGCTAACGAACTTGCTCGGCATCACAGAAAGCCCGGACCCTCACCCAGCCTCCCTTCTGCACTTGACGAGGCAAGTGATGAGAGCAGTGGAAATCTAGTGGCAACTTTTGCGAACATGTACTGACCTGCTGTCCTCGGGCAATTATTTCTCTGTCATGTAAATGCCATGGAGTGTCTTTAACCAACCCTAGACGTATAGGTCTGTCCCTCGACATGGCCTCTGAACATGAAACCCAGGAGGTGCCGCTGGTGTCACACAGCGGCAGTAACTTTAATAAGTAACTTTAATAAGTGGGAGGCGTGTACTGTAAAATAGTGATTAAAAAGTATAGTATAGTAAGCACCCAAGCCAGCCACATAGTCATTTATTATCAGCGAATATTACACACAGTACATAACTGTGGACTACTTTTGTATGGCTGACAGGGCAATAGCTTTGTTCACGCCGATGTCACTACTAATATATGAGTGATGCTTTTCACTCTGATATTAGGGCAGCTTCCACGTCACTAGCGACAGGAATTGTTCAGTTCCTTTCTACTCTTATGGTTCTACCCTCAGGTATGCAGTCCACGGTGGACCAAAACATCATTATGCCGTGTGCGACTGTACACCAATCACTCTATGCAATGTGATTTAGTTGTATTTCTAAAGAGAGGTCTTCCTTTGGCATTAAAGGGGGTGGGGATGTAGCTCAATGGCAAAATGCAAGCCTAGTATACATGGAGCCCTAGCGGTTCCATCCCCAACTCTGATAAAAATCAGTTTCCCTGAATGTGAAGTGGGCCTAGTCACCACTGTCTCCCCGGCTGGGTTTGCAGATGGAAGTCATTTGTGAATTGTGCCTGGTAACGACAGGCTTGCAGGAGTGAAGGTTTTCTCTGTGCTTCCTGCTTGAGCGTCATCCTGAGAGTCACTATTCCCATGACACAGCCCCTGCTCCGGAGTCACTCATTTTGGGTGACTGTGGGTACGCCACATACAGGCCAGTCCTGGGGGGCTCTGTCCTACTTCTTTTTGCAAAACAGGTGATGAAGATGATCATGACCCTGAACGTGCAGGAGAGTGGCCTAGTGAAATACATCAAGCGTCCAGGAGCCGTGCTGGAAGCTGGCTGCGTGGTGGCCAGGCTGGAGCTCGATGACCCTTCGAAAGTGCACGCGGTATGTGGCGCCTCGTCCCAGCCGCTCCGGCCACCGCACCCAAGCCCTGGCCTCCCTTGTGCAGGCCGGAGGCTCCCATGCTCCCACCTTTGCATGTTAATCCCAGCGGCTGGTGTGGTGGTGCAGAACACAAGGAGACTGTGCCCTTCTTTGCTCAGTTTCCTCTCTGCGGCTTTCCATCCTGCTCAGAGTAAAACCCACCACCTGTGGGACCCCAGATGAGCTGTCCCTGGTGTCTCTCCTGACTGTCTTTTTTTCATTTGTTATCAAAGCACAGAGGATTGAACCCAGGGCTTTCACACTGAGCTACACCCCCAGCCCTGTTTTGTTTTTTATTTTGAGGAAAGGTCTTGCTAAGTTGCCTAGGCTGAGCTCAAACTTATGATCCTTCTACCTCAGCCTCCCCCAAAGCTGGGATTACAGCCATGTGCCACCACACCCAGGGTTGGCTTCCTGCTTTATCTCGATCCCTCTCGCTAACTGAACTGCCCAGCCCCTCGCACCTGAAGCCTGCTCCCTCTGCCTGGCGGGCCCTGTGCATCCCCAGGGCTCACCTCACACCTATGAACTCTAAATCCAGTCCCACCCTGGTGGCACGGCTCTTGACCCCCCTTTTTTTAAAATAGTTTTTTTAGTATAGTTTTAGATTTACGGAAGAACTTGGTACTACATATATAGTACCAAGGGTTCCTTTATATACTCTGCACTGAGATCCCCTATTAATAATTTGTTATCAATTTATCCCTAAAATTGTTATATTAATTAACTACTATTTTATTGTGATCGTATGGATTCATTTTTTTTTTGTTTTGTTTTATTTTGTTTTGTGGTATTGGGGATTAAACCCAGGGGCTTCACATTGAGCTACATCTCCAGCCCTTGTCTTGTTTTTCATTTTGAGGCAAGCTCTCACTACGTTGGCTGGGCTCAAACTTGTGATCCTCCTGCCTCAGCCTCCCAGTGTGCTGCGATTATAGGCATGTGCCACCACTGCCTGACCCTGATATAGATACATTGTTGCTAACCATAGTCCATGCTTTATTAATGTTTCCTTGGATTTTCTTTTCATAATTGTGCTTAAGTATACATAACATAAACTTACCATCTTGGCTATTTAAAAATGTACCATTCAGTGTATTAAGTAAATCATGGCATTGGACAACCATTATTACTGTCATCTCCAGAGCTCTTTCCTTCTTGTGAAACTGAAACCCCCGTGCTCTTTATACATCAACTCCCCGTCCCCTCAATCCCTAGCCATTAGCAGTCGCTATTCTACCTTTGTCCCTGAGGTACTTTCTAGAGGGGAAGCATACAGTACCGAGTTCTTTGTGACTGACTTACTTCACTTAGCATAATTCCTCAGGGCTCATCTGTGTTGTAATGTGCGTCAGATTTTCTGTCTTTTTAGGACTGAATAATATTCCACTGAATATACTGCATTTGCTGAAGGAAATGTGTACACATTTTCTTTATCCATTCTTCCAGCAATAAATTGAAAAATCTCGATCAGGATATGAATTTTGCAATTTTAACTTCCCAGTGTGATATTTTTCTGTTATTTCTCGGGCTTCTTTCTCCCTGTACTGTGCAAGCTGGTCACACCCCCCAACCCCCATCTCCCACAGGGCTGCTTGGTTTCCTGACCCTCTCCTTGTGTCTCACCAGGCCACGCCCTTCACAGGGGCACTCCCTGCCCAGCAGACCTTGCCCATCCTCGGGGAGAAGCTGCACCAGGTCTTCCACAGTGTCCTGGAGAACCTGACCAGTGTCATGAGCGGCTACTGCCTGCCAGAGCCCTTTTTCAGTATAAAGGTGAGTCGCCCCTGAGAGAGCCGTGTGGGAGAGTCTGTGTGCAGCCCGAGGGTTTTACTCCGCCTATCAGAAGGTTTTCCTGATGGAACTGGTGAGTCCCGCTGTGTCTGTGACAGGCCTGTCCTCAGGCAATTCCTCAGTTTGACTGTAAACCTGGGAGGTGTTTTCTCGCTGGTGATTAACTGTTGTAAACTACATGGATTGTGGTGGTTCGGCCCAGCCTGAGACTGAGTGTGTTCCAGTAGGAAGTTAGGGAGGGAGTCGATGTGGGACGGCCTCTTAGAGACACCAGGAGGACGGTGCTGTGTCCAGAAACAGAGCTGCCTTTTGCCATTCGCCAGCCCAGATCCCACCGTGCACTCGCTCTGCAGAGAATCAAGGAGTTCTGCACTCGGCAGACCCCCTCGAAAGACCCCTGTGCTAACTTACCTTGACCGAGGGTCACCCCGCGCGCTGCATCCTGTTCCTTCCTGCTGTGGCGAGACACAGTGATGGTGGCGATGGGATGGTGGGGAGGGTAGCCACAGCCAGCCCCTGTCTGGGACATCCGTGTGCTGGCTACTGGTCTCACTATGGGAAACTTACCTGGGCATTTGATTTCCCAGCCGCCTATGAGGTAGGAAGTGTTATTCCGTTTAGAGTTGAGGCCGTCGAGGTGCAGAGAGGCTGTGAAACTTGTCCTGTTTCACATACGAAGAGGCGAAGATAGACTTCGAATCCTGGCCGTCTGGCTTCAGAGTCTGTTTTCTTAGCCCCTCTGTGATGCTGCCTAAGGATGGTTGCTATGGATAGATTTATCACATCTTTGTACTCGCCATTGTGTGCATCCATCAGTTCACTTTTAAACCTCTCTTTGGTTTGGGTGGCACCATTATCATCCCCACCCAAAGACCTTCACCAGCAGCCATCCAGGCACCCTGGAAGCCATGTAGGGTGCCTGTTAGAGGCACAGGAGCTCAAGGGCTTGGGTTTGCTTCTTAGTAGCTGTGTGACTTTTGATGACTTCATTTACCTCTCTGTGTTTAAGTTTCAATTATGAAAGGGGAACAATCATTATTCTAGTTGTCAGCGTTCTTCCTAAGGATCAAATGACAACATGGAAAGCAAGATCTTCAACACTGGCTGGCACTAAGCAAATGTCCCACAGATGTTAGCTCACTGCGTGACCTTGTGTTTCCCCCCTACCATGCTGGCTTTCTGGGTGCACCAAGTGGGAGCAGGACCCTCCCTATGGGACACTGAGTACTCTTCTTGTGAGCCTGGGCAATCCAGAGCCATTCCAACAGCTTGAGATCTACACTTTGGGCCACTCAAGTGCCCAGGGCCTGGTGGGTTGAGCCAGGTTGAGTTGCATGGCTTGTCTGAGGTGGTGGCAGTGCCCACACCCACAGGCGGATGCCGTGGTCCCCGCTGCAGCTGAAAGAGTGGGTGCAGAAGCTCATGATGACCCTCCGACACCCATCGCTGCCGCTGCTGGAGCTGCAAGAGATCATGACCAGCGTGGCGGGCCGCATCCCTGTCCCTGTGGAGAAGGCTGTCCGCAGGGTGATGGCCCAGTACGCCAGCAACATCACCTCAGTGCTCTGCCAGTTCCCCAGCCAGCAGGTATGTACCAGCCCAGTCCTGTGGTGCACTCCGTCTCCACATCCAGCCCCTGATCAGGTTGAGCTTTAGAGACCCAATCGCAGTCCAGACTGGGGGGGGAACCGAGTTTTTTTCTTTTGTTTTTCATGCCTTCTCTGCAGAATCCCAGCATTTTCTCCCAAGCAGCAGCTGTTTGGATCCACACAGAGTCACTACACCCTGCCCCATTAAGCTCAGATTCAGAATTGGAGTCGGCCACCGTGCACACAGAGCAAGCCCTTTCCCAAAACTAGACTGCCTGAATCATTAGGGGAATTGCAAGTTTTTCTTACTGGATCACAGTGTTGACTGTCTCTCTCTATATTTTGTGAAGTAGTAGTCCTGGAGCCCTGTGTATGCCCAATAATATTTAAGAATGGAAACCAAACCAGGCTTGGTGGTGCGTGCCTGTAAACCCAGCACTGTGGGAGGCCAAGGCAGGAGTTAACAAGATCCTGTCTCAAGATAAACAATAAAAGTGTTAGGAGTGTAGCTCAGTGTGAAGGCTCTGGGTTCAATCCCCAGTACTGCAGAAAACAAGCAAACAAAATACCTTTCTTGTCAAAAGCAATATACCAATGACATCGAATCTAATTGCTCCCTGCCCAGCACCCACTTTTTGGTCAGGGTCAGAAATTTCCCTCTCTTCCCTCATCCTGTTCCTATATTCCTATCTACAGGAAGATATAATATAAACATGTGTACATCTGTGTGATTGTCATGGTTCTTTTTTTTGGGGGGGGGGTGCCGGGGATTGAACTCACGGCCTTGTACTTGCTAGGCAGGCGCTCTACTACTTGAGCTAAATCCCCAGCCCCTGTCACTGTTTTTCATTAGTACATGTTTGTATTCCTTGTGTGGAGTTGGTACAAATACATAACACATCTTAATTCCTTTTTTCATCCCCTTTACCTCCCCTCCCTCACCCTCCTGTCCATTTCTTGATCCCCTTCCCATTCAAGTAAGATCTATCTCCCTACTTCATATTATCTTTTATTTTGCTCTTTATTTATAATTTGGGCTTCTCGTGTAAGAGAAACCATGTGATATTTAATCTTGTGTGTCTCATTTATTTCACTTAACATTATGGTCTCCAGGTGCATCCCTTATCCTACAGATGACTTAAGTTTATCTTTCTTTATGGCAGACTAGTATTCCATTGTGTGTAAATACCACATTTTCTTTATCTGTTCATCTTTGATGAACATATAGGCTGTTTCTGAGATTTACCTATTATGAATTATGCTGCTGGAAACATGAGTATGCATGTATCACTGTAACTTGACATCTTGTAGCCCTTTCAGGGAGATACCTAGAAGAAGAATAACTAGGTCAAATGGGATTTCTAGTCTTAGTTTTTCTGAGGAATCTCCATACTTATTTCCACAGTGTTTACAATCGAGTGTAAATGATTTCCACTCATTTACATTCCCACCACCAATGTAGAAGAGTTCCTCTCCCCACCCTGCCCCCACAGCCTTACCAGCGTTTGTTATTATTTGATTTCTTGATGATAGCTGTTCTTTCTGAAGTAAAATGGAATCTCAGTGTTGTTTTAATTTGCATTTCTCAAATGGCCAGCAATGCTGAGCATTTCTTCGTGTGTTTTTTGGCTATTTGTACTTCTTCTGTGAAGTGTGTGTTCATATCACTTGCCCATTTTTTGATTGGGTCTTTTATTTTTGGGGTCTAATTTTTTGAGTTTTTTATATATTCTAGATATTAGTCCTCTGTCTGAGGAATAGATAGCAAAATTTTTTTCCCATTCTGTAGGTTGTCTTTTCACTCTACTGGTTGTTTCTTGTGCTGTGTGGAAGGTTTTTAATTTGATATGGTCTCATTTGTTGATTCTTGGTACTATTTCCTGTGTGGTCAAGGTTCTGTTCAGAAAGTCGCTGCCTACGCCTATGACTTCAGGAGTTTTATCTGTTTTACCTTCCAGCGAGTTGTGTTTTTGTTTTAGCATTTGGTTCTTTGTTTCATTTTTATTTTAGTTTAGTACATGGCGAGAGGTATGGGTCTAGGTTCAATCTTCTGCATGTGGACAGCCAATTTTCCCAACACCATTTATTAAAGAAACTATCTTTTCTCCAGTATAGGTTTTTGACCCCTTTGTCAAAGACCAAACAGTTGAATGTGCTTGGGGTTATTTTTGCATCCTGTATTCTATTCCACTGATCCACATGTCTGTCTTCTTTTTTTTTTTTTGCCAGTACCATGCTGTTTTTATCACAGTAGTCTTGTAATACAACTTCAAGTCTGGGACTGTGATGCCTCCCCCTTTGCTCTTGTTACCTAGAATTGCTTTTGCTCTTCTGGGTCTCTTCTGGTTCCATATGAATTTTACGATCGTTTTCTGTAGTTATGCAAAGAATGCTATTGGTGGTATTTTGATTGGGATTGCATTAAATCTTTGTATCAATTTTGGAAGTATGGCAATTTGGCCTACATTGGTTCTGCATATCCAGAAACAGGGGATATCTTTCCATTTTCTGATGTCCTGTTTTACAGAGTGCTGTAGTTTTCATTGTAGAGGTGTTTCACTACCTTACATAGGTTAGTTCCTATGTATTCAATTTTTCTAGGTGCTATTGTGTATGGTAGTTTTCTTAGTTTCTTTCTCAGAGGGTGCATCATTAGTGGACAGGAACACTATTGATTTTTGTGTGTTGCTTTTGTATTCTGCTCTCTTACTGAATTTGGTTATTAATTCTAAGAGTCTTTTGGTAGACTTTTTTGGTCTTCAATGTAGAAGATCACGTCATCTGCAAATGATAATGCGAGCTTTTCCTTTCTTGTATATATCCTTTTGATTTCTTTTTCATGCCTAATTGGTCTTGCTAATGGTTTTGAGTACTGTGTTGAACAGAAGTAGTGACAGTGGGCATTCTTGTCTTGTTCTCGATTGTGATTGTCACTCTGAGCCCTTGAATTCTCCCAGCAGTACATTGAGGGGATAAGCAGGGCTCTTTCAGTGTGGCCAGGTGGCTTCGCGGTTGGAATTTTTGGTCTCTGAACCCCGGATGGGTCTATCCTGGGAGCCCGTGGTGGGTCCTTCTAGTAACTACCATGTGGCAGCTAGATTATGTGTCTATCCGCGGTCAGACCTGTCTTGTTCGCCCCTCTAGATAGCCACCATCCTGGACTGCCACGCGGCCACTCTGCAGCGCAAGGCCGACCGTGAGGTCTTCTTCATGAATACCCAGAGCATTGTGCAGTTGGTCCAGAGGTAAGTCTTGGGGCTCTAAGTACAGTTGTTACACCGAGTCACCACACATATTGAGAACTCTTCTGGGATTCCCTTGGGGCTAGCTCACACTGACCACAAATGCATTCTGGTCCTAGCTCTACCATTATGAAAATCGGGGTCCTGGATTTGACGTCTATGAGTCTCAGTCTGTTAGCTGGTAAAATGGGAATTAAAAACACTTCACGAGCTGGGTATAGTGACACATACTAGTAATCCCAGCTGTTCTGGAGGCTGAGGCAGGAAGATCCATGTTCAAGGCCAGCCTGAGATACAACACAGTGAGAGCTTGTTCCAAAAACAAGACAAACAAACAAACACAGGTATGTGGTATGTACCTGTTAAGCCAGCACCGTGGGAGGCTGATGCAGGAGGATTGCAAGTTTGAGCCCAGCCTGAGCAAGAGCCTCTCTCAAAAAAATCAAAGAAGGGCTGGGGATGTAGCTCATTGTAGAAGCCCTGGCTTCAGATACTGTTTCCTCTTTTTCTTTCTTTCTTTCTTTTTTTTTTTTTGTGGTGCAGAGAAACAAATATTTCCCCCTTTTTAAAACCATAAAAGAATAAAAACACTCGGGAATGGTGGCCCATGCCTGTATTCTCAGCACTCTGGGAGGCTGAGGCAGGAGGATTACAAGTTCAAGCCCAACCTAGGCAACTTAAGTGACTTAGCAAAAACCTGTCTCAAAGTAAAAAATAAAAATGGGTTGAGGGTGTAGCTCAATACAAAGACCCTGGGTTCAATCCCTATTAGTGCTAAAAAATAACAATAAAAATAAAAATTAAAAAGATAAAAGACTAAGCTACTTGGTGCTTTAACCTACCTGCCTTCCCCTCTCCCCAGGTACCGCAGTGGGACCCGAGGCTATATGAAGGCCGTGGTGCTGGATCTCCTGAGAAGATATTTGCAAGTCGAGCACCACTTCCAACAAGGCAAGATTTGCTGCCTGCCCCAAGCCTGCCCTGACGGCGGCACCAGTGAGAAGCCCAGAGCAGGGGCAATGCCAAGGAGTCCGGGTCAGCTCTGTGTGGTCTCTTGTCTTCCCTGCAGCGCACTTTGACAAGTGTGTGATAAACCTCAGGGAGCGGTTCAAGCCTGACATGACCCACGTGCTGAACTGCATCTTCTCGCATGCACAGGTGGCCAAGAAGAACCAGCTGGTGATCATGCTGATCGTAAGCAGGAGGGGCCCCCGCATCCCAAACCGGGCTGGGTCGGGGTCCAAACGTGTTCTGGAAAGGGCCGGAAAGCGAATGTTTCAGACTGTGCAGGTCACATGCTCTGTGTGCCGTTGTGCAAGGTGAGGGAGTGGGCGCGGCTGTGCTGCAGGTGAACGCCCGGACAGCAGGCAGCAGGTGGGACTTGTGGACCCCCAGGGAGCTCATGCCAGTCCTCAGGAAGCATGTGTTCTGGGCGGGGCCCTGTGGGAGAGCTCTGCCAGGAAGTGCTAACTCCTCTCATTCTCACAGCAACCCTAATAGAGGGGTACTGTCCTTACCTTCCTTTGGCAGAGCACAGAAAGGGGAAGCCACTTGCCTGTGGTCACACACTGTGTGAGATCAGTGCCGAGACTTGAACCCACAGCCTGGCTGCAGAGTCATGAGCTGTTACTCAGGGGCCGTTGTGTTCTGAGTCTCTGGTACGTGTTTTATTTTGCCTTTGTTGAAAAGGGAGATGTTTCTTCAATTCTTCCTTCTTCTCCTAGAAGGTAGCAATTGGCTGTTCTTCATAGTTGAAATTTTTTTCCTTAATAGCTAGCAATCTTTCATAGTTAAAGACTTTTTCCCCTTAATAATGGTCCCTGATGGCTTATTTGGAAAACGTAGGGATAGCAGACTAGGGGAGACTTGCACTTGGCCTATATGGGCGCTGGCAATTTTTCCCCATAAAGCCCCAGATGTAAATATTTCAGGAATTGGTCATAGAGCCTCTGTCGCAGCTGCTCAGCTCTGCAGGTTCTGTCCTTGTCACCTGAGCGCAGCCACAGGCACTACAGAAATAAGCGAAAATGACTGCGTTTCTGTGAAACCGTATGTACAGAGTCCACCAGAAAAATGTACACGTTGGGAAAAGAAAAACTTGTACAAATACTTTAATACTAAATGTATTGAGACATCTTGAAATTAACACAAGTCACCTTTGGCTTCTACAATGACAAGAGGTACTCAGAGTGGTGGCCATTAGCTTCCAGATTTATTAGCACGGCGAACTGCTGAAGTGTGTACTTTTTTTGGTGGATTCTGTATAAAAACATTCAGCAGGTTGAATTTGGGCTGTGGCTTATAGGATGGCTAACATGCTAATAAGATGCATATGCACATATTGGTGTTTTTGTAAAGAGTCATTTAATAATCTCTTTGTACAGGAGATGTTAATCTTGCTTGCACATGACAATCATGCCAGGGGTAGGAGGAATGATGTTCAAAAAAATACAGGTGCCAGAAGCCCAAACCCCCTTTGTTTGTGTCATTTAAATCAGAGTCTTTGGAGGTGAGTCCCAGGTGTTAGTCCTTTTTGAAAGCTTCCTCAGTGGGAAACTTCCACATAGACTGTTTATTCGATAATATTGGTTTCACATTCACTTTCTTTGACGTATTGGTTCTATTGATAGGTAGAATATCTTTTTTCTCGAGGAGATAGTGTGAAGAATCATGGTGTCTGGAACTGACTTTCAAAAAAAGGAAGCGTGTGTGTTCAAGAGAGAGAATGGGAGGGAGAGAACGAGAATATGCATGTACGCTTATTACACTAAAACTAAATGTGTTACTGTGATAAAAGTTTACCAGTGAGTGAGGTGATAAGTACAGGGATTCTCAACATACTGACCTTCAATACTTATGCAGTTTTGAATTTTTCAAAATTAATTTGGAGAACGGGCTCCCAAGTGCAGTGTGCAGCCGGGACCGAGAACTTAGTTCAAGAAAACTGTTTCTCTTTGAGGGAATTTCATTGCTAATATAATAGAACCCTTTTCAGAATCCCTCCTTTGGATGGAATGTTTTTGAGTTCGTTTGTAAAGCAAGGTACACCTGTAATCTATTACAGTAAGCTTGACTTTCAAAGAAAAGCTGGGTGGGGGTAGGTCCAGGGATTGTCCTGCTGTTCCTTACTGCTCAGACACAAATGGACTTTCTCCTGGGTGTGAAATCTAAAAATCATGCACCACAGAGGACAGCCTGGGGCATTCAGTGCAAAGGCCCAGCTCAGAATTGTTCCCCTTGGTGAGGGTGGGTAAAAATGTCCCAGGTGTGGCTTGGCGGTTCTATGTGAGGTTCCTTTTTCTGGCTTTTTTTTTTTTTTTTTGGTTCCACTCATGAGAAAATAGTAAGTTCTTTGCACTTGATGGTATTCAGTACCCAGGAAGCTTTCAGCAAAGACTGTCCCGTGGAGTGACTACCGCAAAGTTAAATTCTTTGGTGTCTTTTAAAGTGACCTAGTTTCTGAACGTCCTTTGGTGATTGATCATAGGTCTTTGGCCCCTTAGAAGCCTCCAGCCTGGCTGCTGGCAGTGCCTCTGCTCTGCTGTCCTCGGAGCCACCAGCCTGGGAGTGGGCGGTGGGAACAGTGAAGCTGCTTGGTCATGCAGAGCAAATCAGAATCTGGAGGAAGCGGAGACTTAAAAACCTTCCTGTGAAATTTCAGCGCTGGCATGCCTGGGTGTTTATGTATCAAATATGAATGTGTTAAAAATTACTGTGAAGGAATCTTGGGCTTGTGATAATTAGGAAAACACAGCAGCACACGTAGCAGTGGCGCATGGCCCTGCCATGCGTCCAGGCTTCCTAGGTGACAGTCCTGGCTGGTGTGAGCAGGTTCATCTGGGACCTCGGTTCCTGAATCCTGGCCTGCTCTCAGCAGGCGTCTGGGGGCTCCTCCTCTGAGCCATTCTCAGGCCAGCTTCGGGCCTCTGTCCTGTGAATCCTTGAGCCCTTTGTCAGGCAGAGTGAGGGCTCTGCTTGCACATGCTTGGTCACACTGGGACAAGGCATCATGCCTCCCTGAGCCTCAGTTTCCTTATCTGTAAAATGGACATCATGATATTGACTCCTCAGAAGGCTGGAAGAACTTGGGAAAATGTATATAAAGGATCTAGCTGCTTCTCTAGCACATAGTAAGCACCTGATAATTACTGCCTATGATTAGTACAGGTCGATCATCCCTAATTCAAAAATCAAGATGTGAAATGCTCCAAAATCTGAAACTTTTTTGACACCAGTGTGACACCGTGAGTGGAAAATTCCACATCCGACCTCCTGTGATGGGTCACAGTCAAAATGTAGGCACACTAGAAATACTGTATAAAATTACCTTTAGGTTGTGTATGTAAGGTGAATATAAAACATGAGTGAACTTCACGTTTAGACCTGGGTCCAACCTGGCGAGAGCTCATTATGTATATTCAAAGATTCCAAAATCTAAAAGACTCTGAATCCAAAACACTCTGGTCACAAGCTTTTTGAATAAGGGCTTCTCATCCTGTAATACAGGTAGGGAGTTATATTTTTCTTGTTACCAGGACTTGAGGGCATGTTTTGGAGTAGATGAGCGGGCGAATGGACGGATGGACGGGTGGATGGATAGATGGAACGGGGTGGGTATGCTGTAGGAAGGGACAAGGGCACGTGTCTCTGAATGCACCGTGTGTGTCGAGGGAGCTGAATCTGGGGGGCGGCTGCACCCCTGGCTGGGGTGGATGCTAGGGCCCTGTGGCTGTCTAGAGAAAAGCCATTTGGATTCTGTGTTTTGTCCCGCAAAGGACGAGCTCTGTGGCCCAGACCCTTCTCTGTCAGAGGAGCTGACCTCCATCCTCAACGAGCTCACTCAGCTGAGCAAGAGTGAACACTGCAAAGTGGCCCTGAGAGCCAGACAGGTAGGGTCGCAAAGGAGTGTGGTGCCCCCTCGTGTGGCCCTCTCGCCCACTGGCTCCCCTCACACCAGCCCTCTGTCCTCTTACCCCGCAGGTCCTGATTGCCTCCCACCTCCCCTCTTATGAGCTGAGACACAACCAGGTGGAGTCCATCTTCCTGTCTGCCATCGACATGTATGGCCACCAGTTCTGCCCTGACAACCTCAAGGTGAGGTGTCTGCTTCCTTTCAGGGTCCCCAGAGCACTTAGTGGAGCCCAGGTGGGTCTCGGGGCCGGAAGCTCCTCCTGCCCTCTGGCATGGTTGTGAACCCTCTAGTCAGCGCTGCCCGGGGCTGCAGGGAAACTCTGGGGCAGGTGGGCACGGAGCCTGGTCCCGCAGGAGGCGCAGGGTGACAGGCGCAAGGGCTTGTCGGGCAGGTGCTGTGCCAAAAGTTCAGGCGCGATGAAGAGTGTTTGGAAGTCGCGGGTCCTACCGTGGCTGAGCCCTCCTGTGGCCAGTCTGGTCTTCCGCCCTGCTCCCCGACTCTAGTTCATTTACCAGGGTGCAGGCAGCCTTAGGAGCTGAACCCAAGAGCCTGCCCTCAGTGCTGTCAACTGTAGGTAC
>PVJO010023117.1:0-26926 GCA_004026905.1 Hystrix cristata | reverse complement strand
CATAGGTTACACAAGTATGATTTTCACACTTTAGTGTGCAAAAAAAGATGTACTTCTGGCTAAAATGGAGTAAAAGGTTCCTGATTTATCCTCCTACTTGAGTCGATTAAAAGATTAGACAAAACATATGATACAACATTTTTTCAAGACACAGGACATTTGTTAATGAAGGACCTTGACCTGGGAGATGAGAAATAACGAGACGAGCTCCACATCTGTCCTGGCATGCTGTCCAGGGGAACGAAAGGAAGCGGGATGCTGATGACGGGTGTCAGTCTCTTAGAGTTGAGGAGACATAACCGGGAGATGAAAATGCCAACACACCAACACTCTGCAGCAAAGTGCACTAGGAAGATCTGCACAGACACAAGTTCAGAGAACTTCTTGAAATGCTCCTGTATATTCAGCTGCTTGTAGCTTATTGTATGCATATGAAAATACTACACAAGGCCAGGGAACGACCCATGAGAAACTAGAACCCGTGCACACAGAGGAGTAGATGTAGTTCCGATCCCCAACACCCAGGCTGAAAAACTTCCCATTTCACTGGATGAAGTCCTCAGAAGATTCTCACCCCAGAAATAGGGGCAAACAGCCCCAGACTAGGTGACTTCTTAGTCTCAGCTGAATTAGATTACGAGAAAGAACCAGCAGGATCATATTATTTTCATGTGAATGAACTGTTTTAGAACAAAGCTCAAGAGTACTTTAGAAAAGCATCTCACACCCAAAATTAGGTAATAGCTTCCCAACAAAGTCTGGTATCCAGGCAAAAATTATGAGACTTTAAAGGAAACAAAAATATATACCTCATTATATGAGGAAATCAATCATTTAAAACTGAATTACAATGGGTACAGGTAATAATATTGATAGAAAGAGACATTTAGTGTCTAATCTACACAGCGAATGCCATATTTACTAGTAAAAGACTGGATGCTTTGCTTCTAAAACTGGGAACGAGACAATAGGATATTCACTGTTTTCACTTCTATTCTATTCAGTCCTGGAGGTTTTAGCCAGGAAACTCAGGCAATATGACCCTGTATGACTAGATCCTGTATGCTCAGCAGCTTCAACACATCAGTTCAAGCACAGCCGAGAGCTACGCGTCTCTTTTCCTGATCTAGGGAGGATGGAGCACCCTACAAATAATTCCCGGGTTTACCTTCCAGATGTCTGAGAGTAAAGATTTTTAAAACTCATAGTGGAATCCTGCCTCTGTGCAGCAGTGCCGGCCATTTCCCAGGCTCTGTAATTGATTCTCTGGGGGCATGCTAGACCCTGGAACCAATGGAGTGTGGGTGAATAGCACGTTAGGAGAAATTGCTGCTTCTTGCAAAGTTGTTTTCTCCTGCCAGGTTGTCACGGGATTTTCAATGAAGCGGAGGGCACTACCACAAGACAGGAAAGCAGGGGCTCCTTCAGTCATATGGAAGGTTTGACTGGACTCAGGACTTCTGATTATTCTGATTATCTGGACAGAATAATCACAAAATGTGCACTCCCAACCAATAATCTGGAATTGATATATTCATGCTTCTCTAAAAGAGATAGGAAAGATTATGGAATGGCTATAGAAAATGCCTTTTCTTAAAACATATATAGGATTGAGACTGAAGTTTCAACTTTGCTGATTTATTTCCAACAGAGAAAGACAAAGCCAGCACACCCCTGCACTCCTGGCATTTCTCATGCCCTTCACGGGGATCTACTCTAGTAACTGTAATTTGCCACCTCGTTTTACAAACTACCACACCGCACCTTATACATCCTACAGAAGATAACCAAGCTCAGGTTCCTGGTAGTTCATTTGTGGTCAGTTACTGTATCGTGTAGGCAACAATAGAATATAATCTTTGCTTTCATCATAAAATGAATTTATTAAAAATTTTGAATTAGTGCCCATTTTTCCTGGGTGGGCTTGCAAATCAGTTGAGTGACAGGGGTAGGACCAATTCCCAAGCTGCCTGGCTGGCAGGTTGCAGGCTAATCCCTGCCTCCTTTTTCACTAGCCCCACCGTGGCTGGGGCACCTGCCTCTGGTGATTTAAAGGCTCTTTATCTCTCCACTGTTCTGTGCTAAGAAGAGTGTTTCGTTGCCTTTCTTTTTTCTGAATTCCTGTCTCATGTTGGTGCTTATGCATAGAAATATGCCTCATTTTAGCATCCTGGCTGCCAGGAAGAATTGAGTTCTAGCATGAACTGCGATGATCGTGAGAAGTTACAAAGTGAGAATGTTTCACAGATAAAAACAGCAGCTTAAAGGTCTGGACAACCACACGTGTATTTCTCTAATGTCTAAATAATAGGCTTAAATTTCTATTGCTTTATTTATCATATTTACATAGTATCTTTAGAATAGATGGTTATAAACTGGTAAGCAGGCTTCCGGTCAGTTTCTAGGATGGAGAAAATAGAGAAAGTGACATTGTTGTTCTGTAGACCAAGGATGTTTTCTCTTTTCTGTCTCTATTCCTCCCACCTACTTCTTTTATCTTTCACTCACTGTGTTCTACTTCTCTCATTATTCCCCAAACTGACTATAGAAACTCTCCCTAGGCAAGTAGTTCTCTTGCTTTCTAAGGCAGTCCTGGTTTTGAAGTCCACGATCAATGTCAAGAGTCCATGGGGGTCAGTGCAAGAGGCTGGAGTAGAGAAAGGGCCGGCTTGCCTAGCTCAGGTGACCTGCCCACCCGTCCTTAACTCGTTTCCCTGATTATCCAGCTTCACCCTCAGGTCTTCATTTCTTCATTCCAGATCTGAATATGTTTTTACTTTTATCCACATAAAACCTAGTTCTCTCGCGTATATCATTTGTTTTCAAAGATCTTTTGTTTTTTTTAATTCTATCTCCACTGCTTTCTACCAAGTGTTTTACAATACAAATGTTTTGCAATAAATGTTTGCAAACGTTTGACATATTGAGGGCACTCTTTCTTACATTAGATCTGATCTACAAGTTATATATTGTCAGTCTCATTTTAGATAGGAGAAAATCAAGGTTTAGATAATTTAAGAAATTTGCTGAAAGCTGATAAGAGATGAAGGAAGGATTTTAACTAAAATTTGTTTAACCCCAGAGCCAGGATCTTAACTACCAGAGGAGATTCCTCCCTACAGTACCTCATAGTATGTTGCTCTTAATGAATCCTTATTTCCCTTATAATTTTCACTCTGTATTCTAAAGATTTCTATTAATTTGAAATTCAAATATTCTTGTAATCTGAACTAGCATTCTACCTAATTAGATGTAGGCATTGAGTTCATGTATGACTACAGTAAATCCTTTTGGCCACCCAAGAACTATACTAATGTAAGTAGTTAGGTGTCTCTTACTCAAGTTGACACAACAGTTAACTATCACATCTTCCTTTCTCTTTGTGAAACTAATAAATAAAACTCCCATGTGTGAAATGTCTTCCTCATACCAAGAGAAAAAATGTCATCCTATCCCTGGGGATGAGGAATCAAGGCTAGGAAAAATCTGTACAAACAAATCTTATTAAACTAACTCTTATCTTCCCAGTCACTTTTCTGCAGCTAACTTTCCTATCTCAAATCCCCTTTGTCTTGCCATGTTTTCACAATTTTCCTGCTCTTTGTCTAATCTGGTATGTAAGTATTCACTTAATGTGCATGTGTGCATGCATGTGTAGGGGGTGGGTGGGTGGGTGTGTGTGTGTGTGTGTGTGTGTGTGTTTGTGTGATGTCTTCCACGTACCATCTAAAATTCCTAAATAAAGTCTGTGTTTTTCTATTGTTTACCTGTCTTATGTCAGAGACCTTAAGAGGAAAGGAGAAATTTTGCTCCATCTCCTACCCTATGATTTTTCAATTAGAAATTAGAAATTTGAATTTATTATATGCAAAGTAAGAGATTACCTACAGCACAAAGTATTCAAAGAAAAATACCACCTTCATGTCTTTCAGGGAAGTAAGCATTAGTTAAAGTCTAGATATAGTAAGTGTTATCACTAGAAAGAGATGAAATCCAATTTTCACTAGTAGGAAGCTCTAATTGCTTGGAGGATTACTGAATATTAAGACAGTAAAGCACGGGGCCTGGGGATTTAACTCAGTGATTAGACAAGGCCCTGAGTTCGATTTCCGACACCACAAAAAAAAAAAAAAAAGATAGTAAAGCACAAAATAAAATAATACTCAGGCTTCTAAAACCTAAATAAATGAGTTGGTTTGGAAAACAAGTATTAGGATTCGACACATACAATCTAAGGCAGAGTATCTTGCCGAGTAGGGTATCAAGGTTTGATATTCTTTAGTCAATGTTTTCATTATGAGATACACTGTGCTAAAATACTTAATAGCTTGCATATCATCTATCTAAAACTTTGAAGTCAGAAGAGACTAGAGACATACAAAAAGAATGTCCTTCTAAAAGAGGCTTTGAAAGTCAAATGTCCTGGGAAAAGGAAACTATTTGTTCACATTTAAAATACAAATAAGTACATCCTTTAAAATTTCTTGCAGGACAAATTTCTCTTAAACCTATTGTCACATTTCTTTGCATAACTATCAAAGATGCATACTTACTGGTAAAATATCTCTAGGACAAAAATAAAGGCAGAACATTAACCATTCATATAATTTTTAATAAAGACAAACAGTAATTTTGCAAGTATACTTGGTAATGAAAGTTAAATTTCAGCATTCAAACCTTTGATAAACACAAACTTACTGTTTCACAGGAATTGAAATATCTTCAGTATTAGGATTACAATTAACAGACTAATGTATTTTACTTTAGGAAAGTTGTGGAAATCAAAAATTACCCCTTCCAAGAAAAGGAAAGTAAAAGAGTTAGCACTATAAGATACACTTAAAAGGAAAATAGTTAAAGGTTGAGAAACTGTGTTAGTCAGTTTTCCATTGCTGTGACAAAATACCTGAGACAAAGCACTAATAGCTCACAGTTCTGGAGGTCTCCATCAATGGTTGGCTGGCTTATTGCTTTGGGCCAGTGGCAGGCACACCACTGTGCAAACATGTGGAAACTGCTCAGCTCATGGTGGCCAGGAAGAGGAAGACAGAGACAAGAAGGGGCTTGTCTCAATATCCTTTTCAAGGGCGTTCCCCCTGTGACCTAACTTCCTTCCACTAGACCTCCACCTCCTAATGTTCTACCACTTTCCAACAGTAGCAAAAGCTGAGGACCAACCCTTTAAGACATGGAGTTTTGGAGGACATTTTAGAGGACATTCAAGAGCCAAACTACAGCAAAGCTAGAAATCTATACTCATGCTCATCAACTAACGGTGTCGGAATGTTCCTGAATTTATAAAATATCATCATAACTTTGAAGAATAAAGTTTATGTATTTGATAAAGTCAAAGGGGAGGATACTTTAAAAGTGCAAGGAAATGTTTCATCCAAAATGATAAATTAAAATACCCTAAGTTTAAATGTCCTAACCTTACTCCAAAATAGCCTTCAGAAATACCCTACATATAATAAGAAACTAATTTCTTCACTTAAAAGAAAAACAAGTTACTAGATATAAATAATTACTAATAGCTTTCACCTAAGGCTTTTCTTACATTTTCAGCTCTCAAAATGTCTCATGGATTTATGAATGCTAAACTCACAGCATGGTGCATATTATGTTTTTTTCCCAAATAGCTTTTATTGTCTATATTTAGGGCCTATGACATGAAGCTGTGGGATGCATGATGATAGTAAAAAGGCTACATAGTGAAGCAAATTAACACAGCAATCACCTCCTATACTCACCCATTTTCCCCACCTGCTTGGTCAGATTAACTAAAACCTATTCATTTAGCATAAATCCCAGATACACTGCAATTTCATTACCTTTAGTACTCAGTATACTAAAGTGTACCTTTTCTACATTGTTCATCTTGTGTTGTTGTTAGATCCTTTGCATGGCATCTTCCCATCCCAGCCCACATCTAGTAGGTACTGTTTTATTACTTATCTCTTTATTCACATTGTTATTTTGATTTTCTTAAGAAAAGTGAACTGTTTTATTGATTCTATGAGGTTTTTGTTCTCTATTTCATTTATATCTGTTCTGATATTTATTATTTTCTTCTTTCTACTAATTTTGGGTACAATTTATGCTTCTCTTTTTAGCTCCTCTCAGACATAACGTTGGACTATTTATTTGGGATATTTCTTCATTTTAATGGAGGTATTTATTGCTGGAAACTTGCCACCTAGAACAACTTTTGATGATGACATAGGTCTTTGATATGCTGCATGTACACTGATAACTAAAGTTATCTTTAATTTCCTCTTTGCTTTTTCTTTGATTCATTGGTAGTTGAGGAGCATGTTAATTACTACATATTAGTGAATTTACCAAGATTCTTCCTGTTATTGATTTTTAGTTTCATACCATTGTGGTCTGAAATAACACTAGATAAGATTTCAATCTTCTTAAATTGGTTAAGTGCTGTTTCTGTGACCTAATATTGATCTATTACAATGTCCTAAATGAACTAGAGAAAAATGTGTACTCTTGCTGATGTTTGGTAGAAAGTTCTGTATCCATATGTTAGAGCCATTTGGTCAAAAGTGCCATTCAAGTCAGCTATTTTTTATTAACTTTCTGTGTGATCCAAAGTTTGTTTTATACACTATAAATATTTTGGACTATGTGAATCCCATTTCAAATGTGTGTTTTTGATGGATCCGTCTCGGGTATAGTAATGACATCTCTGGCTCCTGAGTTATAAATATGACATAAGTTTCATCACAATAGAAGCGAAGCAATTCTTTAGTCATTAGTATTAATTTTTCCTTACAATTATTATGATTTTCCTCACAGTCCTTACCTGTCAAATGGAGCCATTAGTGGCAATTAGTCATAGGTTGGGGTAAGAATTAAACAAAATCCTTAGAATAGCACTCCACGGGTATGATACATGATGATCATGGTAATAAGACAATGATGACTACTATACCCCACTCACACTAGAAGCCATACCTACAAGATCAAGTATTGTGCCTACTATGGAGTTACCAAATTTAGCAGTTAAAAATACAGAATACTTAATTATAGATTTATTTCAGATTGACAACAAATTATTTTAGTGTAAGTATGTAATATCTGAGACATACAATTAATAAATAAGGTCTTAGTATAAGTATATTCCAAATATTGTTTACTTATCCTAAAAAACTAAACATTTCTTAAATATCATGTAAACTTAACTAGTGCCACATATTTTATCAGGCAGCTCTGACTTAACACAGATCAATCATTTCCAAACACTTTTAGAATTCTGGTTTGAAAGTGGATCTGTTACATTATTGAATTAGTACTTTAAGGCATATCACTGAATTTAACTCGTGTCACCAGATAGTTAATATTTGATGGTTCAGTCTGCATTAGTTAGTGGGAATTACATACACATTGCAGTGACTCCTGGATCTATCATTTAGAAATTCTGTGACACTAACCAACTTTATTCTTTTTTAAAATAAAGCTAAATAAAATCTACACATTTCTTTAGGTAGAGTTATTAAGAGGAGATAAGTATGTAAAATGCTTCATGCAGCGACTGTCATGTGGCAAAAATTACATTGTTTTTTTTTTCTCCTTCCTCTTTCAAATACTATAAGACAGTCTCTGAAAACAGCACCTGCATTGCCTTTTAAAATTCAGTTGTAATTTGCAAAGGTGAATCTTGCAAAGGTGAAACGAATAGACTGATTAAATGAATTAGAAGCTAAAGGAGAACAAAAGAGAGGTCAAAAATAACTCCAACTTGTGGGTAATGAAAAGGGAAAAGAATAAAGTCACTACAGAGGGTGAATATAAAAGCATGTTTGAGAAAGAAGACGAGCTTTAGATATAATGAGTTTGAAATAATAGTGAATTTTTGTAAAAACCCCCCTGATGGTCTCTTAAAACATGATCCTTATTATCTTAATTCTCTATTCCATTATCATCAATTCATCAATAAATGAACTAATGTAAAGCAATGAAATATTATCAGGAAGATAGTAAAACTCAATTAATGATAACTATTACTCAATTTCTGTTCACTATTATTATTTTTACCACCTTTTCAGATGACGAATTTGAAACTTTTAAACCATTCTTCATTCCCTCATCTATATTTCCTTAATTTTATACCTACTATTTCCTATATCAAATTCATAATTACAAAGAAGAAAGAAAAGTCATTTTCTTAAGTTTGTTCTGGTTAAGAATCCACAACTCCATCCTGTACCTTTGCATCCCTACCAAAACATAACCACTTATGTTATTTCCTGTTCACAATCACAGTGCTGAGCATGGTGGCACCTGTCTGTAATCCCGGCACTTGGGAGTGTGAGGCAGGAAGATCAAGCCTGGACTACAAAGTGAGCTCATGGCCATCCTGAACTATATAGTGAGACCCTATCTCAAGAAAAATAAAAACAAACAAACAGAGAATCACAATATGGTTTGTTTAAAAATATAATCTCACTACTTAAGTGTATTCCATAAATATGAATATACAGTATATTATTTATATTCAAAAGAATTTATGCATATTGTTTAGACTTCAAAAATAGACAAGCAGGAAAAGAATAAAAATCAGTCACTTAATGGGATTACTAATCCACAATATAACCAATTATTATTTTTAACCAATTAAGATTAATTTTTAACCAATTAATTATTATTAACCAATTAAGATTTCATGAAAATATCTTCTATAATTTTATAGCCACATTTTCCATCCTAGATTTTAAACTTTTATCATGTGATACAATCTTCCCTACCCAGTGAGGTGTGTTTGTGATTAGTTGATTAATCAACTAATTTGTGATTAGTTGTAGGGTTTACATAATCATTGGATGTTAAATATGAAACTTAATTGGGTTGAAAATTTGCAGAAGCCTTGAAAAACTAAGGGACTTTATATACCAGTATTTACTACACAAAAATCTGTTCCTGGAAGCTTTGTCCTTATCCTTTAGAACCCACTTAATCAACAGAGGTTATGGCTGACTCTGCCCAGAGAAATACAAGCCTATTTAACTGCTTGAGTTTAGAACTTCCCCAAGATTGTCTGTTTGGTCTGGTAACATCATGATGCCATTAGTGGATTCCATCTTCCCTCCAAAGCACTGAAATATCACTGGAACTATTTCTCTTGGCAAACACGCAGCTAAATAAAATCAAGATGTAAGCCAGTCCTTCCATTTCATCATGCCCTGTGATTTCATTTCCTTAACTCAACTTCCCATCTGCCTTCCAAATTCGTTCATTACGATTAGCATCCTATGGTTAGAAAAATGGCCTAAATCCTTAACTATTTTACCAAAAGTACACCTTACTTTTGCACCTTAACTAAAACCAATCTTTGTCTTGCAGACATCTCTCTCCCTACTCCCATCTCATACAAAAACTGCTTGGTATGGCACATTCAACCCATTGCCAAGTTGGGAGGTCATATCAGTGACCTTCTTATATTAAAGGACAGCTTCTTGTTTTTTGTTTTTCCACCTGTCATCAAATCCACTGCTCATGAAAATTATACTTGCAATATGTGCCCCCTGTTGGTTTCACATCCCAGTTTTGTTCCCTTTTCCTATTATTTTATAATTGTGACATTTAAATTCTACCTTCCCCCAGTGTCCAAGAGGAAAATACATCTTGAACCTTCTCATCTCAGTAACCTTAAAATATATCTAATTAAACCAAGTACTTCCCTGGACGGAACCAGGATAATGGCATGTTTGTAAAATTACAAATCTGTACAACCCATTTTCTGACAAGTACCTCTCACCTTCCCAGCTCTTTCTGCTGCGGTCACTGCCCCTGCTCCAGTCACTGGCCCTGTCTCCTGTAGACTTTCCCTTCTTCACTTCCAGCATTCAGCTTTGTCCCGCCTAGATTAGTTTTCAGAGGGCAAAAACTGCCTCTACTATCTTGATAGCATCTCATTATACTTTGTTATATTTTAATTTAATTGAGCACACATGGAAAAACCCAAAACTTAATGAACCCAACTGTTTGCCTGTCTAAATCAAGATCAACGATAATGATACTATAAAATGTAACCCATATGCACAGATTGGTGCCAACATAAATCCACAATCTCCAGTCTCATCTGGACTCTTCACGTGTCTTGTGATTATTCTAACAATTCCAAGTCAGATATCTCTTCCATTTTCCTCAAGATTAAAATGAATATCTATTCTCCTTAATCTTCTATTTATGTAACCTCCCTCTGAACTTTCAGCTATTCATTTTCCACCTATTTCACAGAGAAAACAGAAGTCACCAGGGCCATACTATATAGAAATATCCCCGAATCCAATATCATCCTTTTCTACCTTCTTCTCCAGAATTCTTGCTTTCCTTTCCATTTGGGCTCTAAAGCAACCATTTTACCTTCTCTAAAATACATTTTCATTTTCAACCTTTCTCTTTTAATCTCCTTCTCCATACTAGTTTTCATCTTGTAGATACAAAAATATACTCGTCTATTATTTTGTTGTTTTGTTTTGTTTTGTTTTGTTTTGTTTTTTGGTGCTGGGGATCGAACTCGAGGCCTTGTGCTTGCAAGGCAAGCACTCTAATCACTGAGCTAAATCCCCAGCCCCTCGTCTATTATTTTAAATAAGAAGAAATATCCTTTTCTCCCTCTAACCCGTTTAATACATTTTGTGTGCAAACTGACCCTATCTCTGTCATCACCAATATCCAGCCCCACTGGCTCCACATGGCTGCAAGGAAGTGGGTGAACCTTTTAGCTTGGTGCATAAAGTCCTTCATAACTTGATCACTGATTGGGTCTTTTAGTCTCTATATTGCCACTTCCTTATACATATACTTTAGTCTAGATATGGGAATATTCTAATTCTCTAACTACGTCATGTTCCTTCATTCAAATGTTAGGTACATTCACACAAAGTTCCATCTTCCTTAAAGCACGCTCCTGCTGCTACTACCCTAGAAAGAATGCCCATGTTTACTTTCTTCCCTGCTGGATAACTCATACTAGCAGTTAAGTTTAATTTCAAGTATCTCCTCCTCTACTGAGATTTCTCTAATGACTCAATTCAGAGCAGCTGTTCCACTTGAAGTCACACACCCTTGAGCTGTGTAGTGGGTTTTGGTTTACCTCTCTGGTTCTTGCAGCACTATGAATCTAAACATTTTCAGTGTTGAGGTAATGATTTTGTTACAAAGAATTTGCTTAGGAAATGTATATTTGATGAATCAATAAGAATCATTTCGCTACAACTTCCTTTCCATTAAAGCTACTACAATTACCATATATCATAGATTACATATTGATCCTTAGTCCATTCTGTGTCATTTCAAGCTTACAGAGAAGATGCCAAGAGATGAGGTATGTGTGTGTTTAACTTTGAGAAACTCATGCGATGGATGAAGGAAGAGGAAGACAGAGAAAGGGAAGAGAGCCTCCAGACTACGGTGTAGGTCTTATGCCTATGGGAAGAGAGACAGGGAAGGACTGTGTATCAGTCTGTACTCACTAGACAAAAATATTTAAACTAAGATATATAAATATGTAAGGATTTACAAGGTAGGCTTTCAACAGACGCCCACAGAGTCAGGTGTGGAAGAGTGCTAAAGGGCCATCTGGCCAGGTTGATGAGAAGTCCTTGGTCAAGGCTACCCGTTGAAGAATTTCTTAACATCACAGAAATAGACCTGCCTTGGGATCCTGACTAATTATTAGCTGCAGTGGCTTAAGGAAGGCAGGGCCTAGCTCACCGCCACAGTGGGCCCAGACAAGCAGTGGCTGAAGTGGTCAATCAATAACATTCCCAGAGGATAGTCATGGCCACCACACATTTCTTTCTCTTCATCAGTCAATTGTATTACTAGTATCAAAATCTTACTTAAAATACAAACATCTCTGGATTTCCAATAATAGTCAAATGTATATCCTCTCTCCACCTTAATAGAGTGCTTTCCCAACTGAGAGAAGGACCAATTTTATTTATAACCTATTACAGATTGATCATTATGCAAAATATAAGAAGAATGAATTATTAGTAAAGTGAATTTTAATTACATATAAAAAGAGGTTCTTTTTAAAAATAGTGCAGCCCACAGACGAAATCAACCTATCAATTGTTTCAAAAAACTTCTAATGCTCAGTTAATTTTGAGTCTTATCAAGACAGGCACTAGTTTGCTGACAGGCAACAGTCATGTACCTCACTTTGAGTCTCCCCATCATAGTCCACACACGCCACTTTAGGTCTCGCCAGTACAGTACAAAGTAATATATGTTGAGTGGTTTTGTTATAATGTTTATTCTTTAACAACTGATCATGACAAATCCCCAAAACACTTGAACTAATGAAGATAGGCATCTTGTTTTATGTCTTATGTAACCTACAACACCTACTAAAATGAATTATGCATTACAAATGCCAAATAAATGGTGACTGACAGGTCTGTGATTTATACTGTCAAGAATGCTTTTTAGACTGCTCTTTGTAACATGAATTAATAATATGATGTAGCCTTTTAATGTAGATATATGAAATGATAGGATTAACTGCATGATAGTATTGAGCTAAGTACAGTAAAGATATTTGCGAGATATTTTCTTAAAAATACTTTTGTAGTTGCCATAAACTGTGTTTCCTAAGAAAAAACTCTGACACACAAAATTGCCAGTAGGTTTCTTGGAGCATGTGCTTGGGTAAAATACTCACAGGGACCCAAGGAAGGTGGGATTGATCTGTTAGAGAAGTTGATCCAGTCTTATTACAAGTCAAGCCTCAGTTTATCTTACCCAAGTCCAAAGAGAAAATGGCCCTTAACAATTGTCCCCTGATTTGGCAGTGATGCTGATCCCATGTCAGCCAATTATTTGTCACAGGCTGTGAGATAGCAATTTGTTGTAAGAGGAGCGGTATGACAGCCCTTTTGTTTCAAGAGTGCTCTGTCAGATGTGTTGAGAACAGATTATTGGGAGAGAAGGCAAATGTAAGCAGAGACAGTGCTAGTCTGCCTAGCAATGGAGGAGGTGATGAAACATTTTTGGACTCCAAATATATTATGTAGTTAGAACGAAAAGCATTTGCTCATGGATTGAGGAAAGTCAGAAAGATGACTCTAATAAATTTTAGGCATAAGCAAATAGAAGGAAGGATTGGTCATTTTTTTGAAATGGAAAAGACAGCAGAAGTGACATAGTACAGACTGTGGATGAGAGCATTGGAAATTTCATTTTTAGCATGTTAAATCTGAGGTAATTATAGATAACACCTCATAGAATTTAAGTGGACAACTGGATTTCAAAATTCTGAATTCAGACAAGAGACCCAAATTACAGGAGCAATGATTTAGAGTAATAAGGGAAATACAGGTGCTGTATAAACCATGAGATTTATTCTGGTCACTTAAAGAGTGGGTAGAGAAGAGAAGAAAAGGGTATCATGGCTTCCATCCAATGCCCTGCAAAAGCCTCATGCACTCATTGGTGGGGCTTTTGGGAATGAATAGATCATGGATGTGTGACAGTGGATTAGTACACTGATAGGTCTAGTGTAGTTCTGGTTGTGGATGATGGATTTGCTGAAGAGGGAAGAGCCACCCTGAGTGTGGGTGGCACCAACCAACAGGCTTGTATTCTGGACAGAACAAAACGTGTCATTTCACAGTGCTTCCTGTCTACCATCCGTGAACGGGTTCTCCTCTGCCACGCTCCCCTGCCTCAGAGTCAGCTGACTATGGCCTGAAACCTCTAAAAGCTGTGAGCCAAAATTAACCTTTCCTTCTTTATCTTGTTGGGGTCAGATATTATGTCTCAGCAAGGAGAAAAGAACTAAGACAAAGGGTTAGATCTTTGATACGCCAAGTGTCAGAAAAGTGAGTGGAAACTGGGAAAAAGCCCAAGGAAAAGTAGTCAGTAAAGGAGAAGAACCAAGAGAAATTAACGTCATGGAAGTTAAGTGGTGATGTGTTTCATTAAGAACATGATCACCTGGTCAAATATGGCTGAAATATCAAGAAAATTAAGGCCTGTAAATTAATCACTTGATTTAGGAGCCTGGAAGTAATGTGTACTCTTGAGACAGAGATTTTGGTGAAGTAAAAAAAACCAAATGCCGCAGAGCAATTTTTTAAAAATAGTAGGTACGGACAACTCTTCCTAAGACTTTTGCTATACAGAAATCAGACAAATCCGTCCTTAACTGGGAGGTTCAGTGGAGCAGCTTGCTTGTTGGAGAGTGAATTTGTTCAAATTGGAAAAATTAAAGTCTGTTTATATTTGATAGAAAGGGGAGAAAGTTGAAGGTACAGGAGAAATAAAAGATAATTGCTATGTGATTGTACTAGTAATCAGGAAAATGCCAATTAAAATGGCAATGAAATCTTTTCATACCAATGAAAAAGGCAAAATACAAGGGGCTGGGGATTTAGCTCAGTGATTAGAGTGCTTGCCTTGTAAGCACAAGGGCCTGAGTTCGATCCCCGGCACCACAAAAAAAAAAAAAAAAAAAAAAAAAAAAAAAAAAAAAAAAAAGGGCAAAATACAAAAATTCTGTGATACCAAATGTTGGCCAGAAGGTAGGAAATAACATACTCACATACACTGCTGGGTAGGGTAGTGTGTGGTAACAGCCACTTAAGAAAAGCATTTAACAATATACAGTAAAGTTGAAAGTGTTTATTTCCCGTTACCTAGTGATGTCACTTTCCGGAACACCTTTTATAGTAATGCTTTTCAAATTTCATTGTGCACACAAATCACTGGGGTTCTTATTAAAGTGCAGATTCTGATCTAGGCGTCTGGGTGGAGGCCCCTGCCTATGTAACAGGCCCCCTGCAACACTGTTGCGGCCTCCATGTGGATACACCTCAAGTGACAATGTGCTCACATGTGTACTAGGATGCAGATGCTGTGAAGTTCACAGCAGCACAGAAACAGAAAAGCTACCAAAAGCTTGACAGTCCATTAATATGAAGACAGGTAACACAGAAAATACCATACTAATTCTTTGCTTAACAATATGATGTTAGAAAGAAGACCAAATTTTTTAAAAATGACACCCACAGTCTGTAGCTTTTTACGTAAATTTTATTTCTGAGCACAAAAATATATAAATTATAGTGAATGACTACACACAACAGCGCTTGAAACTAGTTGCTTCTGTGAGAATGAATTGAATGGGTGGAACGGGCAGAAGGCTTGACCTTTGTAAGAACAAACAAGTAAAATATTTCTGTGTATTGATACAGCATGGTAGATACTCTTTGTGTCATTGTTAATTTTATGGGTTTATAAAAGCTTAGCTTTTAAGCTTATATAAGTGTTTGTAAAGGGAATGCTCAGAAAAGAGGCCATTCATAGAAAATTTCTTGGACTATTTCTGTAAACCAGAGTCATTTATTTATTTATTTATTTAGGGTTTCGGGGGGTGTTTTTTGTTTTTTCGTTTTTTGTTGTTGAGAGAGGGTCTCACTGTATAGCCCAAGCTGGCCTCAAACTCCTCACGATCCTCCTGCCTTAGCCCCCTGAGTGCTGGCATTACAGGCATGTACCACTGTGCCTGGTCAACCAGAGTTATTTATAAAACAGACTTTTGTGTATGTCTATGTGTGTGTATGCGTATGTGTGTATATGCAGGCATGTGTATGTGAGAGACTGCATTCATATATGCCATAGAAGTTTGTGTGAACAAGGACCATGGTGGAAGGATATATACATCAAGTCCACCCTTTTAGAAATAAAGAGTGGCAGAAAATTATTTATCTTTTAATTATACTTTATATTCTTTCTTTTTAATTTTAAAATAATCATGCAACAGTTTTAATACATACACTTTGGAAAATATAAAGCAAAATATATTTAACATTAAAAAGCTTTAAAATATAAAAGAAAATTAAGATAAAAATTAAAATATGGGAATTTAAGAGACAAATGATTGGTAAATTTTTCCAAAACAAAAACCAGTAACCAATATAAACTACAACCAATATTGAGTACTACTTACACAGAATTATATTGTCTCTGATGAAAAGATTTTTATCTAAATTAGATGGAAGATACTTAACTTCTATTTTAAAACATTTTAACAGGCATGCCATTATAGTCCAGCTCCCCACCTCCTAGACCCTTCCGCCCTCTCTAGAGTGCCTCGAATAACTGCCGAGCCTCAGTGTGCATCCTCTACCATCATGTTTCTTGCACCTGCTATCTTGATTAAGTCACCAAAGGTAGGCCTTTTCCATAATTCAACATACTTAAATCAACATAACACCTCATTAAAATTCTCTTTTAAAATTTCTGCCTTTGAAAGAAATCACATCATTATTAATATAAAAACTAGAATCAGTGCTGGCTTCCGTTTCTCAAAAGAGACTAAATTCTACCTAAAGCCAGCTGAAATTAAACAGAATGAAGCCAGCAATCTACAGCAATCTAGACTTTCAGTTCTTTTGTGCAAAGCAAAACCAGAATCTGATGTTGAAAAGGACAGAAATGTAAAGCACATGTATTCATTAACAAATATATTATTATCCTGCCATGTCCCAAGCACTGTCCTAAGTTTAGAAAGATAAAACGCTTAACTAAATAGTCAGCTTCCTGCTTTATTTTTCAATTAGTCACAAGGCATTTTCTCAGAGTTTTCCATAGGTTAGACAAGTTTTTCAGCAATGCTGAGGGTGCCTGTGTGTAAGAGACTACAAGGGAGAGATCAATTCATGGTAGTATTTTCTCTACAGACCTTGATTAAACAGAATGTGGTGCTAAAGAAGTTGATGGCCCCATCTAACTTGTTTGGCTATTTATTTAGTTCTTTCTTTTACAGTCTCTTTCACTCAAGCATCTATTTCACAAACCTTGTCATTGTCCAATTTAGATGCTCCAAATGGAGTAAACACCAGGGGGCTGAAAATGGGTACATGGGTAGTTAAAGAAGGCTTTCAGCTTGAGTTTCCGCCTTTATCAGGCCATATCGCTAGAGTCCCTTGAGGAGAAAATTATCTAAAGTGGATAACAGCACAGAAAACTAGAGGGAGGGGAAATGAAAGAGCCTTCTACTCAGCAAGTGTGTAAAAAATGACAGATGTGTCAAATGAGTCTATATTTTCAAGGCTATGTGTGTTCATCTTTCATCAGTTGTAAAAGAACCATTTCCTGGTATGCTGTGATAACATTTTTTATATGGTTGAACCTTCAGAAATTCTCTTCTTTTCTTTAATTTTAAGACATTAGAACCATAGTGTTAGTAATTTGAAGTAATCCTTACCAAAAGCAGTTCTTGACAGGCCTCTCTACTGATGACTCAGAATCACTAACATCTATTCAACACAGACTATTTTGTTTTATTAACCTATCAGCGAAATGGCCTCAGATACATTACATTAGAAGTATAAAACACAGGACAGCGATTAAAAGTAAGAACAAAAGAGAGCCTTTCTGTGTATTTCTCACTTTTTTACATTCCCCTCCCCACTTAAACCCAAAATGAAAGTCAAAGTAACTTCAGCATAAAACTACGTAAGCTATATAAGCAGGCATTCTGCAACTGAAGGGTCTGGAAAGTTGCGGCCCTTGTCCCATAACCATTTTCACTGACTACTGATGTGCTCTCAGTGTGACTCTTCTGCCCCAGACCCAATCAGTCAGGCTCTCTTGAAAACTGTTTGGTTAATCGGCGCTCTGCTTCCGCTAAAGCCTGCAGTCTGCACCTCTCAGCCACTAACTAGGAAAGTTTTCCAAAGGCCATTTTCATGGACTCCACAATTAAATTCTCCAAAGATGTTTAAGGGCCTACTAATAAGACTCTATGTTTAACTAGCTCATAGCTCACAAGGAAACATGTACAACTGAAATGCAGTGTGACAAGAATAACTAGATGCTTATAAGAAATTAAAAAAAAAAAAAAAACACCTTGAGGTCAGTATGAGAAGCCAGTTAAGTTTCACAGAAATTGCCACCAGGTCTTAGTTT
The DNA here is from genome assembly GCA_004026905.1 of Hystrix cristata. Taxonomy (NCBI): domain Eukaryota; kingdom Metazoa; phylum Chordata; class Mammalia; order Rodentia; family Hystricidae; genus Hystrix; species Hystrix cristata. Next base: position 8,989 of record PVJO010023117.1, on the reverse strand, counting down.
GAAGAATGAATAAATATTCAACAGGTCAAGAAGTGAACATTCTTTCGAAATTAAAAAAATAGTACAAATTCTCCTTGTCTTACAATGGGATTAAACTCCAATAAACTCATCCTCAGTTGAAAATACTCTCAAAGCTGCATTTGGTTATCATCTTTTCATGATGGCCCATACCACATCTCTCAGGCATGGTACATATTTTTCTTTTCTTTTGTTTTTTTGTTATTTTCTTTTTTAAATTTTTTTCTCTGTTTGGCCCGAACTTGATCTGCAGAGCCAGTGTCTCCCAATCTCCATTTTGCCTTTTTAAATAAATTTTATCATCATAAAAAAACTGCTGCATTTGTTTTACTCAACCTATCAAACACCCACAGCTTAAGTGAACCTACCTTAAATGTTCTCCAAACACTTAGCCTGCTATTGGACAAAATCACCCAGAACAAAGCCTGTTTTCCATTTGATAACCATGAGACTGCTTGACTGACTACGAACTGCAGCTTGCTGCTGCTGCTTAGCATCACAAGGGAGAATCAGAACTGCCTGGGAAGGATCAACATTCAAAATCCCCAGTAGTTTCTTTTGAATGCCATGCATGCCAATTACTCTTGCACAGTTGTTAAGTTGAGAAATCATTAAATTGAAATATGGAAGACTGAAAATATCTATAATTGGATAAACAATGTAAGCATTGAATCTAAGATGCATCGATTTTTAAAATTTTTCATTTTCATTATACTATCCTAAATAAAAACAAAATACCAAGTAAACTAGTACACGCAAGTGTTTGTAAGAAATATTATGACTTCGAAACTATAAAAAAAATTTTAACAATTTTGGTTTACAACCACTTTAAAAACTGATAAAATAGTGCAAGTAGATTAAACAAATATGGATGGTACCAGGTACTACAGAGTGCTGTACAAATAATTAAACTAGGATGATGACTTAGATTTGCTAGGTGATTGTCGAACACTAGTAGTGAAAAATGTCTTCTCTGTGGAAATGATATTTAAGCAGAGATCAAGGAGACCAGAAACCTGAAGATGAGATGAACACCCCAAGAACCGATAGTGCCTAATGTAAAGTTTCTAGCGTCTCAAGTAATAAGCTCGTCATTGTGAGAGGCAGATGACATCCAATAGCACTGTAGAAGACAGTAAGGGAAAAGGAAGTATTGCCTGATGAAATCAGGATGTAAGCAAGATCCAAATCTAAAGTTTGTTTTTTCAGACAGTTTAGATTTATTCCAAGAGCTAAGGGAAGGTACTAAAAGGTTTAAAGAAATAGATAGTATGAGTCATTTTATCTTTTAAAAAGATAAGCCCAGCACACATGGATTTAGTTAAGAGTAGAAAATAAGAGACTTGTTGGGAAACTATGACAGTAGTGCATGTGGCTTTGGACTAGGATAGTGGTGGTACAGATAGAGGGAAATAAAAAGTCTTAGTTACATTTTGACATTAGAGTTGACAGGACCAACTGATGGATTGGGAAGTAAATAAAATAATGTGAAAATTGAAAGCTAAGTTCCCAGATTTTCATCAGAACAATTAGGTGTGTCACAGTGATATTTACTGAGATGGGAAAGACTTCAGGAAGAAAATATCTAAAGGAAAATGCAAAAATAATGTTGGCCATATAAAACACGAGATGCCTCTGAGACTTCCCAGTAGAAACCCAAGGTAAGAGGCCAGAGTTACAAGTACAGGATTTCAGAGCGACAGAGGGCTAGAAACAGAATATGGGGCATCATGGATATTGTAGGTGCTATCTGAAATTATGAATAAATGTGATTATCTGAGAAAAGTTAGTAAACAAAATGAAGAAACCCAGTTTAGAGACTTTGAGATTTCCAAACTTCAGGACCAAGAAATGCTGAGAATGTATAGCCAGTCAACTCAAAGAAAAACTAGGAGTCATGACAAGCAATAGAAGAAAGTGATTTATGAAAAAGGTAGCCATCTGAGTTGAAAAAAAATCTGAGAAACTAAGTAGGAAAGAACAGAGAAGCTTAACATTAAGGTGCAAAATTATGTGATCGGCATATGATTACAACCAGAAGGTCCGCAAATGGCCTAAGTGCAGGTTGCCCCTCCACCCTGCTCCCATGGACAAGGACCCCTAGTAGAACAGCCCTCTTTACCAAGGGAATCAGGCACAATTCCTGCTTAACTTTGAGTACAGTGTTTCCTTTTCCAAAATTCTTCGAAAAGCCAATAACAGCCTCTGATGGGACCAGAAGTCACCATACACTCTTGATGCTCTGAAGCCTGAATTCCACAGTCTCCACCATTCATTCTGTTCCCTAGTATAACTCTCATCAGGCCGTGCTCGACAGATGGCTTCCTCCTCCGTCAGACCGGGAATATGTGTGAACAATAAGCTGCTGCTGATCTCACGAGTCCAGTGTTGGGTGTCATGTTCAGCCATTTCTACAACCCTTGGACAGAATCCTTCCCTACCAGTGGGACGAATGAGAGGTCATTAAACAAGAAGTGGCCACTGGGCTTGGCCACATACATGGCTCCTGGAGTCATGAGTGAGATTCCTTTGTAAAGAAATGTGAGAAGTAGCAATGCTGGTAACAAAGGTCTCTATCCAGAAGTTCCACTATGTATGCTAGCAAAGTGATTAAGTCGTACCTGGAAAAAAAAGTGATTTCAGTGATGGCATGAAAAAGGAGCAAGCGCACATATAATGAATGAAAATTAAGGCCACGTTGATGGCACAGAAACAAAAGCAAGTAACTGCAAAAATAAAGTCCTGGGAGGAGGGAAAGATAAACAGCTCTAGGACACAAGGTCTTCCATAGAGAAGAGTACAAAAACCTCATCTACAGTAACAGGAAGATGAAACACAGTATAGTCAGTCACAAATGTGCCACATTAGTAGATTTGCCAGGAGAAAGTTGTGTCTTTTTGCACATGGCTGATTTTCCTCACTTTGTTCATTTGTTCTAGGACAGACGTAGAGGACAAAAAGTTGTGCTTAACTAAAATTTGAGATTTTTTCTGGAAGGGAAGTCAAGAATTTTTATATGAGACTGAAATATTTATTGTCTTAAGAAAATGAAATTCTATTACTAATTAAATAAGAGAAATATGACTTTTTTTAAAAAATGGAAAGTGGCATAAAGTGCTGTCAATTTTTAGGTGAAGTATCAAAATGACCAGATTGTTTTTAATGATATGGCATTTTGGTTTTTATCACTTATTTTAAAAAATTAAGAAAATCATTTAAAGAACTATCTGAATGTAATACGCTGAGTTTAAACTAAGCTACTGAATTTAATGCTATTCTTAAAAATTAAATGCATGCTTAGTCATTTTTAATAATATTTAGATTTAAATTACTAAATAAGAGACATGGGGCAACATGAACGAGATAATAATATAAAATGGTTTAGTCAAGGAGTCTGTAACTACGGAAAATTTCACATAGAAGCAACACTGCTACCCCCGCTTCACGTTCAGGTGACTTTGCTGCTGCCCAAGTAGCGGAGTCAGCATTCCTGGGACATTTCTGGGAGTCCTGAAAAACTGGACTAAATACATTTTACTACTATTGTCTACTTAATTGAAAATATGAATAGGATACTTCAATTCATACCCAATTAGCTTTCAGTGAATAATATATGTAATGCTTTTAGAATAGTACCTGGCACATAGTAAACTACCAATAAATATTAATTATTACTTTAATATTGTCAGCAGCATTTGTCAAATATAAAGATGATGAAAGTGATGATATCAAATGTCCATCCATCATTTTGAAAGTATTTTTATTGTTTTAGTGAGGAGAAAGCAATAATAATTCCTCTCTTCAATTTGTTTCCTCTTGGTTTCTGAACCTGAGATTAGAACATTACTGTACACCCATATAGACAAGCCTGGATATCATAAAATAATAAATGTTAGGAAATTCAGTTAACCCTACTTCCTGTCAGGCTTGGTATGTCTTATACGCATGCCTTTTTATGTGAGTACTAAACATTTTTAAACTCAGGCTAAGTCCTACTCATGTACTGTATAGAGTGGTCAAAAGCACAAAATGAGCAACTCTTTTTCTCTTTCCTTTTTCATGGTACTCTACCACTGAGCTACATCCCCAGCCCTTGCATGACTCTTCCATGAGGCAATTTGGCAAAATTTTAAATTTTTACAAACTGCTGGAAATAGCAATTCTCCTTCTTAGAACCAGTTCTATTCAAACATGGCCTCTCTAATGATATTGTTTAGACGACAGCAAAAAAAATTTGAAAGACTGTAAATGTCCACTAATAATGCCACAGTTAAATAAATGATGTCAATAACATAAATGTATCAATTAAAAAATAGCACATAATAATATCTAGGGAGACACAGATTCTCAATCTATTAAGAACTATACCTACTACAGGTTGAGCATCCCTAATCTGAAAATCCATAATGTCCCAAAACCCAAAATTTTCTGAGTACCAATATGATACCACATGTGACAAATTCCATAGCTGACCTCAGGGGGTTAGTCACTGTCAAAACACAGGCAGACTAAAAATATTGTATAAAATTATGTCTAGGTCACTACATAAGGTTTACATGAAACAAATAATTTCTTTGTTTAGACTTGGGTCTCATCCTCAAGATATTTCTTTATATACATACAAATACTCCAAAATCTTAAAAATAATTCAAATTTTTTAAACATTCCTGGTACCAAGTATTTCATATAAAGGATACTTAACCTGCACAACCAAAAATGGATCCTATTTTTTGTAAAATGTTAAAAGAAGAAACACTGTTAAATGCTATACACTCAAATTATAATGCTTTTTATGTCTGAACGGTGGTATCAGAGGTAACTTGTACTTCTTTCCTTCTTCTCTCTCTGCATTTTCTAATTTTTATAAATGGCATCCTTGTATTCACTTGGAAAATATGTTTTCCTTGTTAATATGTGATAGATAAAGTGATGTATAAACAGACTTACCTCTGACAATATTAAAATTTAGTTTACTACTCCCATGTATACTAATAAATATTCAAAAGCAAGAGAAATGAAGAAAAACCAAACACATTTAATAGAAATACACAATTTAGTCAAATATTCAAGTCAAATTTTAGGTCAGGAATGAAAAGGGTTCTTACAGTAATTACAAACACAAAAGACAGGTTTATAGCTCTGGTATCATTATTATCATCACAATTAACATTTATTGAGTCATTTCTCTAGCGATCTAAACCTATTTCTCAAAACTGGGGACATCTGGAATTAAAATTTACTTTTTCAGGGTTCAAGAGGATGACTTAGGACAACCAAACTACACAATTACATAGTATCTAGTCTGCTGAAAGAATTAATGTAGTTTCCAGAACAGTTGCATATTAAGTAGTGTCAAAAGAAAACATCCAGATTATAAAACATAATCCCTTGACAACTGCACTGGGAATAGCGTCACTCAAAAGACCTGTGACCATTAAGAAGCTCCCACAGGCACAGCGGACAGCTGATGAGCCTGCATCCCCAGACGCCACCGTCCTCAAAGTAGGACACCTGACTAGATGCAAGGCAAAATTTAAGACATGTCATCTGAGATCCAAGGCAAACAGTGTGCCAGGAAAAAAAGAGAAGGAAAAATGAAACCAAATGTAGGAGAAACTTTAAATTTATGAAGAGCTTCCAAATCATTTATTCCACAAATAGCTTCACTGTGAAAATATACATCAGTCTATAAATCACTTTGTGGCCTTTGAGAATAAGTTATGATTCATGACACATTCTTTTCAAAACAATAACATTTTAGTTTAAGTTACCTGGAGATTAATTAAATTGCTCCAGTTTAAAAACAAGAATAATTTCTACCCTTCTCAAAAGAAAAAACAAGAGATTCTGAACTTTCCATAGGAAATTTACAATGATACATATCTGTGAAGAGTACAAGGCCTGTGGTCAAACTGCTTGGGGTAAAACCCCAACTCTACCAATCACTAGTCTTTATCTCTTGTTAAGTTTTAATGTGTCTTTGCTTCAGGTTCCTTATCTATAAAATGGGTATAATTATTAATTGCAGTAACTACTCATAGGATACTTGAAGATTAAGTAGATCTGTGCACCCAAAAGTCCCTGGGAAATGCTTGATATTTAAAAACTGCTCAATATATGTTTATTACTTGGAGACACAAAAGAATACAGTAGTTATTTTTAGTTCCTAGCTTGAGTAATTTTCTTTGTAGATTTAATACTTCAAAATCACTTAATTTAACACATTATGTATGCTCTCTCCTATTCTTCTCCCATTTTGCCCTTTCTTCTTAATTCTGATAAACACCAAAGTCATGCTTTTCAAACTTATATATCGCTAAGCATGGAGAGATGAGATTATATTAAATGATAAGCCCAATATTCAGAACAATTTCAATAAATGGCAAGTGTCGTAATGATATATAACATGAATAAATATGATACCCCACATCCATGATCACAAAAATCAAGTGTATAAATACAAGACAATGGAGACCTACGTCTAGAAGTTTAAACTCAATGGGCTATTCCAAACATGCTCTTCTAAAAGCAAGTCTGTTTTTATCACTATGAAATTGTAATTCTGATAGACATAAGAAATCAAATTGATAAAGATATAAGGAGGTGGGGGGCTCAAATTCACTTTCAAACTTTCAATTAAAAGGGGAGCATTCTATGCTACATCTCAACGCATCTTTACAAAATGTATGCAGAATTAATATCTTACAGAATGAGAATAAAGTGTGAAGAATTCTCAGAACCAAGCCCTGAAGACCTCCAATATTTAGGAGTAAGATAACGAAAGAGTAGATGACAAAGGACATTAAATCAAATGGTTGAAATAGCAAAAGAGAAAGATGGTGGAGTATTATGCAAGCTGAGAAGAAAATATTGTAAAAGGAAAGTAGTAAACTGTACTAAATTCTACTGGAATATCAAAAACAAAGGCAGAGAAGTGTCCTTTGATATCCTATCATAGGAGTGATGGAATTGATGAGGCCCAGAGTGAGGTTACCTTGGATGGATAGTTAGAGAATCGGTTTGAAAAGCTTGGCTACAAGGAGAGTACAACCATCTTCAAGGGTGCTTATGGGAACAGGAAGAAGTTTTCAGACAGAGAATTTAAAACACTTTTTAATACCGATAGAGAAATCTGTTTATGAAGAAAGAATTAGGGAATGACCAGAACCCAGTGCTCCTAAAATAGAAAGAACATATAGGATCATATGATTTGGATAGGAATCATAAAGAAGGGCTCATATGGCTTCTCCAAGGTGAGAACTGTCAGAAAAGAAAGGAATTTGGGGATTTTCATGATGTTTATAATGACGTCCTACTGTTTAGATTGTATTAGTAGAGTTTTTGAGAACAAAAGTAAAGAAATATAACCAAAAATTTGAGCTGGAAAGCATATATAGATTCAATCTGCTGCATGAAATGAAATGTTGCTATTTCTTGATTCACAGTATTTCATATGGGGATTTTTTATGTTTCTTTTCAATTTCTTAATAAGATTGGCTACCCTTTATTTAAATCCTATCATGCCCCAGGTACTATAGTGGGTATTTTATTTGAATCTTCACAGCAGCTTTCTGGTGTTTTTAAGCATAGGAAGCTGAGCATGGTGATGCGTAGCAATAATCCTAGCAGTCTGGGAGGCAAAGGCAAGAGGTTTGCAAGTTCCAGGCCAACCTGGACAACTTTTTCTTGAAAAATACAGAACAGCTAAAATTGTAGCATGTAGCTCGGTGTGAAGGTCCTGGGTTCAATCGCCAGGACTGAAAAAAAAAAAAAAGAAAGAACAAAAGAGGATAGGATCTTAGAAGTATCTATATCCATCTACATCCTCAGTCTCTTACTACAAAATATCAAGAAGGAAGATTCTAGAACTTTATCTAAATCAAATCTTAAAGTGCACCGAAAATAGTTTCAGCAAAAATGTTTGCATTTGGTTCATTTATCATGATATATGTTGAATCTCTACTATTCCAGAGTGCCGGAGACTGATTGAACCGTAAATAAATAAAGAGCCTGCTGTATGATTGGTGCCTTTAGAGTAGTCATTCCGTAGTATCCTCCAAGAACCAGCTCCCAGACTTCCAAGAATGCCTAATCTGTGTATGTCCGAGTCCTTTAAATAAGGGATGGCAAACCTTTTAGAATTTTCAATGAAAAATAACAGCCAGCTGTAGCACATGTGCCATAGGTTTGCCACGACTGGAGTAGACTTTCTATGTGACCATCACAAATCTTTTTAAATAATCTGTAGATTATGTATAATACCTAATACAACAGATATACTATGTAAACTGTTGGTGTGCTATATTTTTCAAAGATTAATGACCAAAAAATGCATACATTGTATTTCAGATATGGTTCCCATGTATACCCCAAAGGCTCATGTGTGGAAATGTAATCCCTATTGTGAGGATTGATCTGACTACGGTGTTTGGAGGTTAAGCCTTAAGGAGGTTATTAGAATTAAACAAAGTCAATGGGTGGGAGCCTATGATTGAACCCTGGTGGCTTTACAAACAGAGGAAGAGAAGAGACACACAGCCGGCAGGACTCCCTGTCATTAGCTGCTGATATCAGAGGAGATGGCTTTCCCACCAAAGCCGATGTAAAGTAATAATTTACCAAGATATGCATGTGATATTTTACAAATTAGACTCAAACAATACATTGCACTCACACCTTATAATTTGAAGTTCTAGACAAGAAAGTTTTTAAAAATCCAGATTCCAAAATATAATGCTACTAAGCATCCAGCATTACTAAAGAGAGTACACTATTCACAATTTTATTTTCCCCATAATTTTTATCCAATTTGAGTAGACTTACAAAAAGATAAAGTAATTGAGATGAACTATGGAGATGAAGGAAAAGAGTTAATGAAAAAATTGTTTAATTATCAAAAAGCAGATTACAAAGGAACTCACCAGAAAGAAGTTGCTGTTTAAAAATTCACTCCTGTTGTTTACGCGCGCGC
>PVJO010023116.1:0-26697 GCA_004026905.1 Hystrix cristata | reverse complement strand
TGGGCCAAAGTCAGTAAACTTGAAAACTCAGAACTCTCATCAACAGTATTTCTGCATTTTACTGTTTCAGTGTTAAATTTCCCCTTCAAAATGTATAAAGGCAAAGAGTGATGTTTTTGACTTGGGGATAATTCAGATCAGATCATCACACAAACTTCATTTTCATAGAGCCTATTTGTATATACGATTGTATGGAACCACTAACTTTATTTTTGCTTTTGTGCAAATATATGTTACCTATTCTAAGGGCAAAATCTAAAATAGCATAATATGTGTCAAAAACTTTTATAAGAAACACTAATTTAAAAATTGGATTTCTCAAAAATGTAAATATGTGTTTGTTTGTTTTGTGGTGCCAGGGATCGAACTCAGGGCCTTGTGCTTGTGAGGCAAATACTCTAACCACCCTTAACAATGTAAATAGATTAAGAACCAAAATAAAATATCACCAACTTGTAATTATATTAGCATTAAATTTTAAAAAAAATTTTATTGCATACTTTTTTATTTTTATTTTTTTGAGACAGAGTCTTGCTATGTAGTTCAGGCTGGTTGTGAAGTCTCCATGTAGCCCAGGCTGGCCTTGAACCCTTGATGATCCTCCTGTCTCAGCCTTTCAAGCACTGGGATTACAGGCATGTGCCGCCATGCCCAGCAGCATACTTAATGTTTAAGGGTAAAAACCCTAAGCCAAATTAAATTTAGCAGTTTAGTTGGGCAAGGAAAAGAAAAAGTTCATGTCCCCAGCAACTTTCAGAACAGGTTCAGAGCCCAGCACTCCCAGTGTGACATGGCAGGACTCACAAACTCAAGTGAGGTCCAGGGGCATGAAGGTGAAGTGTACTCTGGCTTTTGGAAAAAAGACCCACTTCTCAAAGTAAAGCCGTCACTCACCCAAGGTGGTCCGGCCCGGGGCCTACTGGGGACTTGTGTGTTCACAATTGGATTTTAACCCCAGTGTGTATTACAAGAGGCAATAAAATGTAGTCTGCTAGTCAGGCATAGTGGTGTGGGCCTGTAATCTCAGCCCTCTGGGAGGCTGAAGCAGGAGGATCACAAGTTTGAGCCCAGCCTGGGCGATTAGCAACTCTGCAAGACCCTGTCTCAAAATTGAAAATAAAAAAATCAGCCCCAGCACTTCCCCTGCCAAGTGGTTTCCTGTCCCAATGTCCCCCTCCCTGGCATGACAAGGTCAGAAATCCCACCTCTTGGATAACGGTGTCCTTTTAGGTTGGGCACTGCCATTCTCCCTGGCTTCATTTGGAAGGCAGCCGGCCCCTGAGAGATGGAGTACCGCCAATGCTGGGCTCCAGCCTCAAGAGGGAAGTTTCACACCAGCTGTCCCCGGGGATGGGACTTTGTAAAGACTTTTTATCATTCACGTCTCTCCCATCCACGGTGGCCTTATTCTATGTTCAACCCCTTCTTCTAATATCATTACTGCCTTGTATTCACTGTCCGAGTAAATGGTTCACACCTTTGGCTTTTAGAACCCCAATACCAAAGCCAGACCCCAGATCATCATTTTATCTCTGGGGATGGGGCCCTAGCTCCCCAGGTGACTGCAGTGTGGCCAAGGCAAAGCACCCTAGCCCTCTAGGGGGAACTGAGAGTGGAGATCCAAACCCCTGTCGCCACGGGGCTGACCACAGCAGTTTTTAAACGCCTATTGTACTGGCTTCCATTGCAAATAAAACTCACTGAACCCTAAACGGCAATGCCAGCCAACCCAAGGCTTACTGCAGGAATTAGAAACACAAGAAACGACATTAAAATGTGGATGTGAGTGGCTGCCAAAGGCTCCCTCCTATCAAAAGGTCCCAAGAGGTCAGAGGAGAGCGCCAGCTGCTATGCCGATGCAGCACAAGCATACTGGTACTTTTTCTCTCTGATCAGGAACTACCGATATCCACACTTAAAGACTTTAGAACCGTCTACACAAATGGAGTGCAGACCGGGGCTTCTCCTGTCTTGACAGTCACAGATGATGGATCTCCTGTACAGCCAGCCCCCAGGGCAGAGTCCCTGAGGCTCCCACAGGGGCCAGGAGCAGGTCTTTGGGCTGTGATCAGTAAACACCATCGGCTGGAACCTGCCTCAGACCATCAACACCTTGTACCTTGATGGTGGCTGGGGGAGTCAGGCCAGGCAGGCACACCTCTGACTCCAGCAAAACGGCCTGTTCCAGTAAACCCTCAGCACCCCTGCAGAGCCCATGAAACCCTGACACACAAAGTGCCGCAGCCTCTGGGGCCTTGCCAACCTTAGACATGCAGACTCCCAGGCCCCTTCCAGCCCTGGTGAATCGGAACCTGCATTCAAGCATATCCACATCCAGGAGCCCTCTGTGCGTTCAGGCCTGAGACTCCTTGGCTTGGGACGCATCATGCTTGCAGGACTTTCTCTTCCCACCACTTTCTCTCCCCATGTTTCTGCTGGCTGTGATCAGCCTGAGTTGCTCAAGAGAAACACCCTCAACTGTGGTCCGGGGCCCACGCCTGCCACATCAGCTCAGGCAAGATGGGGTGTCCTGCAAGGGCTGACCCTGAGTGGAGACAGTGCAGATCCACAGCCTGGTCCCCTTCACTGGAGACTCATCATTCCTGAGGGGTGGGTGACCCTGGGCTGGTGGCACAGGATCACTGAGCCTAGCGGACTAGGAAGGCACTCCCTTTACTGTCTCTCTTCTTCTTCCTGCTAGGTGAATTCAAATGAAACCAGATTAGAGTCATAGAGAGACCACTCTGGAAGGGGAAATTAGTGTGATGACCTTCCTGTAAAGACCACTGCTCATGACAGCTCACACTGAATACCTGTCTTTGAACCAGCCATCCGTCAGCACAGAGATGGTTGCTCTCTCCATTTTATAGTAGAGGAAACGGAGTCTTAAGTTAGGTGTCTTATTCATGGTTACCTCCACTGAGGAGGCAGGTGCTAGGAGACAGATGAGGTTTCTGATCCCAGAGACTTCCCTCCCACCCTGATCCTCCTTGGGAAGTGGTCCCTCCAAACGTTCAGGGCTTACAGAAGTGAGCACACAGACGTAACTCACTCCAGTCTAAGGGTCGTTTCTGAGAAGGAGCAGTGGCACTGTGCTTTGCTTAGAATCAATCATCCCTTTGTATGACACCCCGAGAGGTGAGGGAATTATTGTGCTCATTTGCCACACTGAGGAGGCAGAGAGGTTGAGCAGCTCTCCTGGGGCCACACAACTGGGTCTGGCGGGGTGTGGAAGGGGCTCGTGGCAGCTGGAGGACTCAGCGTGCCTTTCTGAGCCATACTTCTGGAGTCCTCTACAGAGGGAAGCTGTGTCCTCTGTGCCACATACTCAGGTTCGCAGAGGCAGTTTTCTGACCCAGGTTTGCTGCCTGGCTTTGATTTCTGACCCCAGCCTCCTTGTCAGACAGTCACTGTGATGATCAAATACACCAGCTCCAGCTCAAGTGTCAGCACCCCCGTCTCAGGGTGCTGCAAGGCCACGGGAAGGCCACATCCCCACTAGGAGATCAGCTAACAGGGAGCAGGAGGAACTTTTAAATACAAACACTCTCTAGCTGGTAGGGAGGGTGTAGCAGGCCCCAGACACGCAGCTCTCTGAGCTCAGGGTTGCCAGGGGCCACTGAATAGTGCAATCTTAGTTCTGGCCGCTTGGAGGAAGCATAGACCTGAGCAAAGCCTCTCTGCACTCAGTCTACCGAAGCTGCCCAGCTGCTTTCCTACCGTTTTATGGGGTGAGATGTTCAAACCAGCCAAGAAGCTGAAAAAATTGTACGAGACCCGCAGACTCACCATCTTCATCACGTAACTCTATGTTTACTGGTCCCTCGATCAGCCATCCTGCTTTTTTAAATGCATTTCCAGATGCGTTCTCTGCACCCTGGCGTCTCTGCTTTCAGTCATGATCTGCAGCTGTGTCTACCTGTGCTCCTTTAAAAGTAAAATAGACAGCGTGAAATGTGCAGATCTTAAGTGAGACGTTTAATGAGAATAAAAAAGGCAAGCGCCGTGCTCCCAAATATGATAAAGACAGAAAATATTATTAGGTGAATTTGATTACTTCGGCGATGGCAGGCTGGTTAACTTTTCTGGATTAATTTCCTCCATTTTTCAAAAGAACAATAAGGGAGGGGGAGCGGAAATAAGTAGAATGAAGATTGCCACGTACAGGAACCTAACAATCTTGGTAAATGTAAACATCATGCGTTACAGACACGAGCCAGGACTAATGACTTGAACAAGAAAGGGGATGGGGGTGGTAAGAGGGCGGGGTGGGAGGGGAGGGGCTGGGATTAGAAAAAGGAACCAGCTGTATTTGTACTGTACGTGTGCTCGTTCCCCAGGATGAGTGTAAACTGCATGTACTGCAAACATCTACTAATAAAAACCATACACACACACACAAAAAACACAAACAAGCAAAAAAAAAAAACCATAAAAAGGACAAGGAGAAAATTAAGCAAAATAATGCACAGGCAACCTACACCACCACGGACACGGTTCCACAGCCGGCGGGCTTGGAGGGAGTTCTTGCTCCACTGTCCCCTCCTCTGCAGTGGGCACAGCTAGCATTTCAGCAATGATCTCAACCTCAGCCGACCGCTGAGGATCTTTTTGGCAGGACCTGCTAATGATTTCCTAATTATTTGGAAATGTATAAAGACATTCTCTGGGGAGTAAAGAGAACTGGGCTCAGGGCAGCTCCTGCAGGCTGGGCAGACACGGGGTAAGGAGTGCCCTGCATCTCTTGTGCCTGTCTCTCCATCTTCCACATCATAGGCTTGTGAAGTCCAAATAAGCTGACCCACGGGTCCCCACCACTGCACCGGCCTGTGACCTGTTGGGAACCGGGTGCACACCAGGTGAGCCGCTGGAGGGGCGGCTTCATCCATATCGCCAGCCGCTCCCATCGTTGGCGTTACCACCTGAGCGCCACCGGTCAGATCATGGTGGCATTAGAATCTCAGGAGCGCAGCCCCCACTGTGAACTGTGCGTGCGAGGCCCCAGGTCTCAGCTGTTTATGAGACTGTACAGGGAGGGTGAACCTTTTAGAGCTTTTGGTGGTAACAAACAGCCAGCTGTGGCCCATGGGCCACGTGTTCACCACCATTGCAAGTGCTGGATGATCCGGAGCAGGGTGGAGGTGCTGATGCTAGTGCCGGGGGGGGGGGCTGCAGTCATTATGGATCCCAAACAAACACTAATAAGGAAAAGAAACTGAAAAATCCCTGTCCCCTGGAATGATGGGAAAACGGTCTTCCAGGAAACTAGTCCCCAGTGCCAAAAAGGGTGGGGCCGGCCGAGCCAACAGACAGGAGGAAGAAGAGGACCAGACTGGTCTCACCCTTGTGAGGTACCACTTAGGGACTCTGGGATAAAAGAACTTTCGCACCTTGATTCGGCCAAATTAGCTATTTTACAGAGAGGGAACGAAGATGCAGAGAGAAACCCAACTTTTTCTCAGGGAAGTAAATTCAACCTGGGCCCCAACATGCCTCCGACCCCAGAGGTGAGTGTGTTCAAACTCTTATCTCGCCTCCTCTGACAGCCTCTCCTAAGTATACCAGTCTCCTTCTCTTTCCTGCCTCATCTTCATCGCATAATTAAGAACTTCGTGGAAATTCTCATGTGTTCTGTTGTATACAAGGCAACAAAACGTAGGGCCCATGCACCTCCACTGCCCACCCCTATGCCCCAGGGGATTGCCACACTTCTCCCCATGGAGTCTATGGCACCGTGGGAAACGTGCTGATCCCAATTATCAGGGCTTACAGGTGAAATGGAACCTCTTTTGCCATTTTTCCTGATACAAAATTTGAATAAATACTAGCTGGCAGGGTGAGTTGCCTTGCTTTTCCCCATAGAGCACAGGTTCTTTGTGGCGAGGACCATGGAAAGTTTTCTTCTGTATCCCAGTGAAGTTCCCATTGCCTGGAAAGGAGGATGCTCTGAAGTTGCCCCTCTGGCTGAGAGGCAGTGCGCCATGGCGGGTGGCTCACAGTCTCTGGGTGAGAAATGATCTGACCCCCAGATACAGCTCTGCCATTACTGGAGCCCCCATTCTCTGAGCTCAGTTTCCTCACCTGCAGAACAGAGGGACATACTGTCTCTCTTCAAGAATAACACAAAGACTCTGAGAGCCCATGCAGTGAAGCGCCTAGCACAGTGCCTGACATGCAGCAAGCGCTCAGGAAATGACGTCTTGTGTCACATTAGCATGCTTGTCAGGGAGGAGGAGTGGGAGCTAAGTCTATAAAACAACAGACTGCCCGGAATCTTAGACAGCATAAAAAGGACAGCCACAAATGCCCAAGACGAGCATGTGTGAGAAGTGTGTGTCACTTCACATGGGTGTTAACACAGGTGTCTGTCATTGCAAAAGGTGGGGCTTTCCAGGATGGAGCGGGAACAAGACGCGCCTGTGTGAATCTGCATCTGGAAAGCACGAGATCCCTAGGAGAGGAGGGCGAGGACCTTGCCGTACCCACTAGCCAGGTATGTCTAGGATGCACCGTCAGCAGGGGATGGATGGGGAAGAAGGAGAGACTGGCAGGTGGGACTGGGTGTTGAGAGGATGGTGTGAGGCAGGCCCAGTGGGCATCCCGGAGGGAGACTAGAGAAACGCAACCTCCTGGGAGTGGGCGATAGGCAGGGATCCAAGCAGGTGAGGGAGTCGGCAACCACTCCATGCAGAGTGCAGAGGAGGGTCGCAGGCATGGGGCCAGGGGTAGCAAAGAGCCAGAAAGAGCGAGGTCACTGAGTCTGAGAATGAGGCTCCATTCATGTGAGCGGCCGAAGAACGTGAAGGTCAAAGAGCTGGTCATCCGCGCCCCTGCCAGCAGGCAGCAGGGGGTGTGTGTGTCACTGCCCCACCCTCTGCCCTGGGCAGCCCCTGTGGCCCAGCAGGGCTGAGCAAACATCACTTGCCTCTTTGGTTGTCGCTGTCAGAGCAGATTTGTGATGGCAGCACTCACCCACACTGCAGGAAGCTGGTGAGGCGGGTGCTTCAGGGGAAGGCCGGATTTAGTGATGCCTGACATGCCCAGATGACATCGGGGACTTGCTGCCTGGCCCAAGCAGTGGAAAATGGGACCGGGCTCAGATATGAACAGGCTCTGTGAGCAGCCCAATGTAACAGAGCAGGAGTGTGTGTCCGTATGGGCGCTGGCTTTGCTTGGAGCAAGAGTCAAGTCAGGCCAGGTGGAGCTGGAGTGCTGGGATCACTCAGTTATGTCTGCCACAGCACTGGGATCATTCAGTTATGCCTGCCACCAGTGCAAGGTTGGAGGGTGCCCTCAACCGCTGTGTATGTGTTCTTCCTGCTCTAATCGGTTTAAAGACATCATTATTGTCATTTCTCCTTTAGTCAAAAGCAAAACCAGTCAGATTAGAGGCGAGATGCAAGTTTCCCATTCTAGAAGGATGTTGGTGCTACTCAAGTGCCCCCCTCCCTCCCTCCTTTCCTCCCTTCCTCCCGCCCTCTCTCTTCCCTTCCCTTTCCTTCCTCCTCCCTCTCTCCCTTCCCTTCCTCCTCTAGCCTCCCCTCTCTTCCCTTCTTTTCCTAATTTCCTTCCTTCTCCTTCTCATTGGTGTTTTCCCCTTTTCTTTTTTAGGGTCACACAACCAGGTGATGTGGACCCAGGCCTGACTTCAGAATCAGGATCAAAACATTCAACCTGGATGACTGGGAGGAGCTGGGAGCCTTAGTCGGGTTGGCTGAAGACCTGTGTGCTGCAGCAGCAGGCGAACAGCAACAGAAAGGCAGCCGGTGCCAGGCCACACACAGGGCTGTGGGGCTGGGGGAGGGGAAGACCTGGGCATGAAGCTCAGGCCCAGCACAGGTCTGAGGCCGGGATGGAGACAGCACAAGGAAGGGCAATGATGGAGAGTGAACGGTTCGCCCAGGTATCTGGTACTGCAAAGGCGGCTCCTTCCAGGATGGAGCTAGATCAAGGACTGCTCAGCTAGAGACCACGTGATACCCAGGAGAGGGGATGTGAGCAGCCAGACCGAGCCTCAGTTTCCTGTATGTGAAACAGAGACTCCAGTGCCACTTCTGGGAGGTTGTTGTGAAGCTAAATGACACCAGGACCATGGCACCCTGGCAGTGACTGACTGCACTCCGCCTCCCGCCGGCCTCTGGGCCCCAAGTGCATCCTTGCAGACCCAGTCCATCAGCTCCATCCAGAAGACCCAGGGCCCAAGAAAGACACAAAAGTGTTGTCAAGGTCACCAACTGCCGGAGGCCTCTTGTCCCCTCCCAGGGCGCGCTGTGTCTGCAATACTCCGGAGCCTCAGTTTCCTGAGATGTAGGCCGGGCCACATCTGGTGAGTACTAGCTCAGCTCAGTGCCGGGAGGAGGGAGCTTGGGGCTTCTCTGATGCTGGCCACAGAGCAGCCCTTGGGCCCCGCTTGGGGGCACCGACATTACTGGAGTACAGCGACCCCTCCCAGGGTCCATGCCTCTGGGAAGGGGAGAAGAGTGGCCAGGGTGTGGATGTCAGGCTTGGGGCCCTCAGCATCCTCACGTGCGTGTGCCACTCAGCAAGGTGGCTCCATCCCACACACAGAACGCCCACGCATGGAAGGCTCCGCAGCCCGTGAAGGACAAGCTATGTGTTAAGTCGGGTCCTCCCCATGTCACACTTAGAGTCATCCCTGGAGCCTATTCTGCAGGACGGATGGCCCTGCATCTCTGTCGCATCAATTGGTCATCCCGCCCCCATCACTGGCTCGTTTTCAGTTGCATTCCCTCTTCATGCCAGTTAAGAGACTTTTGGTTACTCTCTGATGTACCTTAGGGCCTAGAACCTTTGCTCAAGCAGTTCTTCTGCCCAGAACACTCTGCTTGGCAAACTCCTAGGCATCCTTCAAGACCCAGTGCCGATGTCAGTTCCTTTGAAGAGCCTCTCTGTTTGGTGCCCCGCCCTCACATCTGTATTTTGGAAAGCTGTACTACAGTGATATTGGTGAAGACAGACGGAGTGGACGTGGTGCATGTTTCCCACTGCCCAGCACATGGTAGGTGCTTAGCTAGCACGTGGACTCGCCCACTGGCCCTCACCTCACCCGCACAGGACTGGCTGTGTCTCTGGCTCCCACACCCCGGCCTCCGCACGTGCCCTCCACTCTGTGGGTCACCTCCCTGTCCCTTCCCCACCTGAGGCCAGAGCTGACCCAAGATAGCTCTGCCTCCATGACGCCATGTTGCAGTGTGCTGTGGCCACGGAGGGGCAGTGGTCATAGGGGAGCCAAGCGGGAGCGCTGCAGGCCTCCCGTCGCCATGGAGACCAGGCCCATGGGCAGCCAGGCCTGGGCTGGTCAGTGAATGAATAAACGTGGCCCATTTTTCTGCCTTTGTTCAGAGCCTCCCTGCGGCTTCCTGCTGTCAGCCCCAGCTGTGGGGAAGGCGGAATTTGCCTGATATCGCAGAGCTGCTGCCTGGCAGCGCCAAGCTTGGCCTGGGCCGCCCCACGCCAAGATTCATGCCCGGCGAACAAGTCGCACTTTGTTCCTGTGGGAAAGTCCGGCCTCTCAGGAAAGAACCCGCTCTCTGCCAGCCCCTGGTCTAGGGACGCAGTGAGGCAAACAAAGCCTCCATCCGCTGGCGACGACTTACGGGCCCCAGTGTCCACCTCCATGCCCGGTGAGAGGACGGATTTGCTGTGGGGGTGGAACTCCGAGGCATCCCTTTGTGCCTTATCCTGAAGGCCCCAATGCAAGCCTTCTGGCACAAGGCCTCTTGTGCCTGCCCTTGCTGTTCCTCCCACTGCTGGTTGCAAAGCAGGGCTGTATACAAGGCCTGTGGGCCCGGGCCAGGGCTGCGGTGCAGACAGGAACCTGTGGGGGCACCTGAGGCGCCCCCCGGAGTTGGCCCAGCCCAGCCCTGCAGTTGAGGCCCCAGGGATTGACACATACTCCCACCCAGCCTCGAGTGCTGGGCAGAGTCCTGAGAACGCCCTTCCTCAGATTCAAGGACAATGACCAGGAGAGACTTCACGTATGGTGGGTTGGGTGCTGGGCTCTCAACGCAAGGCATCCGTCAGGTGGGCTGGGGGCTGGGGCCTGAGTGGGCAAGATCTGCCTGCAGTGTGGTCAACACCACCCATCGGCTGGGTGGCTGGATAGAACAGAAAGCAGAGGAAGCCCAAATGCACTCTCTCCTGGAGCGAGGACGCTCTTCTGCCCTTGAACAGCAGAATGCCGGATCTCTGGCCTTTGGAGCCCAGGACTTACCCCTGTCGCCCCTCTTCAGCCTTGGACTGAGCCTCAGAGCCGCAGGCTCCCTGGTTCTGAACATGCACTGAGCCATGCTGCCAGCATCCCAGGGTCCCCGGCTTTCATGGGGCCCATGCAGGACTTTTAGATTCATCACCATTAAGCCCCTCTCGTATCTCAGCACAAGCACCTGTGTGTTCTGTTTCTCTGGAGAGCTGGGGTCACCACCCACGGTCACACACTGATACCGGCTTCCTTCCCGCCCGTGTCTCACATCCCACTCCACAGCTGCTGTTCTGGGGGATGCTTGTCCTCAGACCCTTGTCTCAGGCCCCGCTTCTGACGGGACCCAAACTACAGCAGTGAGAGCTGCGTGACCTTGGATGTGTGGCGCAACCCCTGGGGTCCAAGTGTTCTCACCTCCATCCTGAGAAATCGGGGAGCCCTCACAAACAGGTGGCTGGGAACTATACATGGCTTACAAGTAGGTGCTATCTGGTTCCCATATGGTGGGTCATGCTGTGGACCGTTTTTAAATCATGTGCTGTGGACCATGTGTAGGCATCCATATGATGTACATACAAGCCTTAAAGAACCCTGTGACACATATCCGTGGACCCACCTCGCAGACCAGGACTGCTGAGACAACCCCTTCACTCTGTCCCCACGAGGTGACTTCTGCACTAAACCTTGTGTTTCTCATCCCCATGTTTCATGTATGGTTTTACCTTAGCACAAACAACCTATTACCTGTTTTAGCATTTTCACAAGTTGAGAAATTTCACATCAAAATCCTGATTTCCAACTTCCTTGGAAGACAATCACGGGGTCCGCCAGATCCAACAAGGCCGGCTCCACGTTGTCACAGGGTCACAGAATCAGTGCAGTCTTCTGGGAGCCTGTGCGTGGGGCAGGGATGCTCCAGCGCCTCAGCTCCCATCCCCTGGTCAAGTTTCTTCACGTTCCTTCCTGTCTCCCTGAAGACACCCGAGTGCCTGAACTTGAGACTGAAGTCTCCGCCTGTGGCCCTGTCCAGTGGGACAGCAGAGAGTGCATTTGGGCTTCCTCTGCTTTCTCTGCCATCCAGCTCCCCAGCCGATCGGTGGTGTTGCCCACACTGCAGGCAGATCTTGCCCACTCAGGCCCCCAGCCCACCTGACAATCTCCCCTAGAAACACGCTCACAAACACACTTGGAGATCACACTTCAGCAGCTGTATGGATGTCCTTAATCCAGGGGAGGTGACACCCCAAATTGACTGTCACATCAAGCAAGTTTCGAGCAACTGGAGTTCAGTCCTGCTGGGACTTCATGGGAGACAGTGCAGAACATGGCTTCCAGGTTTTCCTGCCCTGCCGCTCTGCTTGCAAGGGCACAGTGTCCATGGGACCAGAAAGAGCCCCCAAAACAGGGATGCAGCGCTGGCGAGTGGCATGATGCCGGAGTCAGGGCGGTGAGCTCCGCCAGGATGCTACCGTGCTCCAGCTAGATTGGACCCCCAGGTGGCCAGGCTTCTTGCACTACGAGGCACCTGTCTGCTCACACTCTCTTGGCCTTGCCTACATCCACTGAACAAAGTCTCCTACGGGGTGGGACAGGTCTAAGCGACTGTGTTTCAACAGTCCCACATGATCCTGCCTCACACTTGAGTTCAAAAACTGTTAACCCAGGAGAGAAAGAGCAGGCTCTTAGCGTGGCAAAGTGCCTGCCACCGTCTGCTTCCGCCCTCCCCTCCCTTCCTTGTCTTGTCCCAGTACGCTGTGTCACAGCCTCTCTGCCTGCTGCATCACGTCTCAGAGGAGCAGCCAGTCCTGAGAAGTGTGATACTGGCAGAAAGTTCAGCGCGGCGATTTCAGACTTTCGGGACTTAAACGACTGCCCAAATTGAGGGTTTCTGAAATTACTTCACTTATCTCTTCCCAGTCTTAGGATCGCTTTTTATAAATGGAGATGATGGAAATGTTTCTCTCTTCCACCAAGAGCCATAAAGGGACCCAATTCCATTCTGGAACCCAAAACGTAAGCTTTAATTTTCTATTTCCTCTGCAGCTATAGTAAAGCTGTTAATCTTTAAGCCTGCACCATTGTCCCCATCTTGAATGTCACAGCAATGTGCGAGTGCTCACTGCTTCCCTGTGGCTTATCTGAGTAGAGGCCCATAAGACACACAGGCAGAGACAGCCAGGTGATCGTTAGGAGTCTGTGAAGATGAGGGATGGCCTGCATTCAGTGAGCATCTACTATGTTCCTGGCATGGCGCTGGGTCATGGGGACACTGAGTGAGCACCAGCCCCACCCACTGGGACACAGATGGGGCAGCTCACCTGTTCCAACCCATACGGTGAGTTAGGTGGTACAATGCATGGTGCGCCCTGACCATGCTCGCTGGCCTGGTGAAATGCCAAGCACTGTAGCAGTCATCAGCTCCTCCTCACCCCACCCAGAGGAGTCGAGATCATGCCCGAAGCAGGCCAGGAGTGGAGGTGCACTCTGCGATCCCAGCATTCTGGGAGGCTGAGCCCAACCTGGACAAGCTAGCAAAGCAGTACAACCCTGTAACAAAATTAAAAAGTTTAAAAAGGGCTGGGGATACAGCTCAGTGCAAAGCCCTTGAGTTCAATCCCCAGTAACCCCCCACAAAAAAAACCCAACACAGAATCCAGCAGAGCAGCTTCTTTTGCTAGTCCTCGCTTCACTCTTCAGAGTCCTTCTCAAAGACCACTGACGAGAGGAATCTGAGCATGCTCAGTGCTCCAGTGACTCAGCTCCATTTTTCCAAAGGGGCTTCAGGGTTTCTACATGCACCGGGGAGTAGACCAGTCGTCGTAAGCTAAGTTGTTCGTGCCAAATACTCTGCTGTTCAACAAGAAGGTTGCTGGCTGAAGACAGGCATGGTGAGGGATGTCTGTTTCCCAGATATTCAGGAGGCAGAGGCAGGAGAACCGTGAGTTCAAGGCCAGTGTGGACTATATGGTGAGGTCCTGTTTCAAAAACAGATAAAGGTCCCTGGCAGTCACAGGGGTCAGTGAAAAGGTCATTTACGGGCTGAGATTTAGCTCAGTGGTTAGAATGCTTGCCTGGGAAGCACAAGGCCCTGAGTTCAATCCCTGGCACCAAAAAAAAAAAAAAAAAAAAAAAAAAGAAAAGGTCATTCACATCTGGAGACATCAGACCCTGGGTGATGGACACCTCGTGGTTCCTGCGAGGAAAGCCCGGGGGACAGGTCTGAGAGGAAGAAAAGATCTCCAGAAGGAGGTTCCACATTCTTGCCCACTTGAGGGTGTGTGGAGGACACAGCACGCACGGAGAAAGGGGGCTAGCGAAGAGGACCTGGGGACGAGCCATTCCGTAGGGTGAAGGGGCCTGAGAAACAGCAGTGCCTGGGTACCCACCAGGGAAGGGTGTAAGATCTGAGAACATGCGCATCGATGCTGGCTGGGGTCCCATCAGGATGACACAAGGTCGGGACAAAGATATCATGAAAGTTACGAAGTTTCATTAAAGGCAGAGGCCACAGACAAAACTGTTTGGTCTGGAGTTCAGTGACAAATCTGGTGATAGTACAGCAGTCGCCCTGGCGGGAACTTGGGGCTCCGGTCCTCCTAAGTCCCCACAAAGACGGCGAGGTGCTATGGATGGTGTGAGGCCTCGACTCCTCCATTCTCTGGGGTTGATGTCTTGCCTGGCCCATCTGCACCATCTTGGACATTCTGGCTGCTGGCTGCCTGCTCAGCAGGTGTGAGAAACTGCTCCCGGCCCAGGCTTGGCCCTGTCCTCAGTGCCGCTAGCTGAGTCGGGTCTGTGGGAAGCCGACTCCTGTATGTACCAGTCCCTCGGCAGTGGTTCCCAAACTTGGCTGTGCGCTGCAATAACCGGAGGAGCTTGTGAAAATACCCAGATTGAGTCCCGCCCCACAGATGCTAATGGATCTGTCTGGGTGTTGCCTGGGCAGCAGGATGTCTTTCCAAGTTCCCCAGGTGACTGTAATGTTCAGCTAAAATTATGATCCTGCCCCAGAAGGACAAGAAAGTGGTCCCGTTAACTATCTCCTTCTTTAAAACTGCCAGTGCACACAGTGTGAAAGGGCCTGAGAGGCCCTGCGTAGGGACTGCTGTGTTTCCCAAACTTATTTAACCATGGAACCCTTTTGTCTCCCAACGCCTACTGCTGTTGGGGGAAAGCAGCATCGTGCAGAACGTGTCAGGATGTGCTGGGAACACAGCCCAGGGCCTGCTGAGGGGGAGTTTTCAGATAAGCCATCCTGGAGGGCGAAGATGCCCCAGGTTAGTGGGAATAAAGGCTCTTTGGAAAGTAGGCTATCACTCCAACTTTTGCTGCAAACAGACTGTAGACTTGACCAATACACTCACTGTCCTCACCTTGAGCCCTGACTTGGCCATCTGACTTGCTCTGGCAATGAAACACAAGCAGAAATGCCATGTGCCCCTTCTGGGTCGAAGCTCTAATGGCCACTGCCCAGTGTCATTGAATTTTCTGTCTTCCCGTTATCGGAAGGCAGTGGCACCCCAGATAGAAACTGCTCCCTTAGTCTGGGTCACGGAGTGGAGGGGACAGCCCACGCCCAGGGGATGAGTGAGATGGGCAAGAAAGGTGGCCGCAAGCCCCTGAGATTGTGGGCCCACTTCTGAGAGCAACTAATGTAGCCTACGCGGATGCCACCTGCTGTGCCAGGGAAGCGGCACTGATGACACTCTCCCTCGAAGACCTAAACGTTTAGGCTGAGTATTCAAACCATCTGCATTATTTGAATTTTTCCTCTTGTATTTCACTTAAAAAGGGGGAAAAAGTGATTCGAAACATTTTAAGTTTGACCTTTGTGGATAAAATCTCCCTTCTGCTGAGGCTGGCAGGGTCAACTGGAAGCTATAAGTACATTTTTGCTCGAATAAGACAACAAAATGCCCTTCCTGGAGGCCATGCCTAACCTTTAAAAAAATCTCCTTGTAGCACGTGGATGTGCAGAAGGAAACACTTTGGGCAATATGACTTAAAATCAGTGGATGTTATTTTCGGTCTGCATCCAACACACACAGGCTCTCGGTCACCCACCTGGAGGGAAACAGCTCAGTCAAAATGTCAAACCAATAACTTCCACAAGACCTTTTGGTTTCCGGCTCTGGAGACAATTAGGCAGCAGAGAGTAACATATATCTGTCCTTGGAAGAGAGGCCCAAGAACAAGATGGAGCTCATCTTTTCGTTGTTCACTGAAACCAGCTGTGTTCCCTGAGTTTGACCCTCCACAACCTATCATGGAGCCTGTGATTCCACCGTCACAGGTTTCTCCCTGGAAGCCCTGGGCCTCCAGGGGGCTCAGGGATGGTGCTTTGCCAGGAGGGTGTGGAGAGACTCTGGCTGGGGACGGGGACCTGCATCAGGCTGGAGGGTATTATGTGATGGAAGCGAGCTGCAGGAGTCTCCCAGTGCTGCTCCCTCTGGGCGTGGCCATGAGCACAGCTGGTCCTCAGCAGGGCGGAGTGGGCACCCGGGCCTGTGGGGAAGGTACCACACTGTTCCTTACTTCAGTGAGGGGTCCTGGCTCTAGCCCTTGCTGTCTTCTGAGGTCTACCTCCCACCTCAGTCTCCCCAGACTCCCCTCCCAGCCAGCAACCAAAGGCAATGGTGCTGCCCTGGCGACTCACAACTTGAAAGGGATTTATTTTTTGCTGACTGACAGCGAGGTCCATGGAAACTGAACCCGAGGTGCTGGCTTAGCAGGGGAGGAAAGAGGCACAGAGGGAGGAGTGGGGGAAGGAGACAGAAACAGCGCTTTATAGCTTATCTGTCCACCTCGCATGGAAGCAGAGGGCAGCAGTGTGCTGCTGCTGAGAGCAGCTGGGGAGAGGAGCCCCTCGATAGTCAGATCGGTGTTTCCAAGGCGAAATGGCTCGAAAGCCTCAAAAGCTCGCGCATCCATCGTCTACACAGAGCCCCTACAAGCCAAGGCAGACAGACCCACCATGCCTGGCCAGAAGACGTGAACGGGCGCCTTCCAGAGAGGATGTCCAAATGGCCACTGAGCGTAAGTGTGCAGGGACACTCAACCTTGTTTCGGATCAGAGAGGGGTGAATTAAACCCACAGATACAGTGTGAAAGGACAGAAATCACTACAAACCGTAGGACTTGTTCTTATCAGGTTCAAAGTGGACTGACAGAACACAAGTCTGTCTGCACTCAGTTGCCTTCTCGCAGTCCTCTGGGGACCCAGGAGCCCTGGGCACCCAGACTGACCCCTTTTCTCCTCCATCATCCTCAGGGAAAGCCTCCCTCACCTGGGAGAGACCCCATCTCCTTCAGAGCCTCGACCTTCTCCACCAGAAAGTCGGTAATCTGGACCACACCCATTCCACAGTCCCCTTCAGCATTTCTATTTGGGCATTTCTCAGATCTCATTGAAAACAAAACTCCTAGGCCTCCTCCTTGCAGAATTGAGACAGGTCCAGGACCCAGTTAGGGCAGGGACATCTTTATGTCTCAACAAGATCCCTGAGCAATTCTCTGACACCTTTAAAGTCCACCCTCCACGGCAATGGGTCCCCAACATGGCTCAATCGGAGCCTCTGGAAGTATACACTTTGCGAACTCAGCATTTTGCACAACTTCACTTTGTTCTTCTTTAACACATAATAATCACACTTTTATGGGCTGTTGTGTGATGCTTCTGTTACACGCACATATCATAGAATGAGCAAATCAGGGGATGTACCATACCCTTCACCTCAAACATTTACCAAGTCTTCACAACTACAGCTGGCAGTACTGTGTAGCATATATTGGAAAATAACCACAAGGGAGAATTCTGAAGGGAAATCAGCATTTTTAGACGTCTCCCTGGAGACCTTGCTGTATTAAGATATGAAGAACACTGGCCTCCTGCAAGGGCTGTTTCTGTAGACTCGAGCTTCCCTAGCTGGGCCCCAGGGCTGTCTTCCTGACTCTGCCTTGGTTTCCCTATGCCCTCAGTAGAGACGATGGCTTCACAGAGCCTTGGACAGAGATACTGGCCAGAGAGCAGTGTGGCAGGGCCTGACCCAGACTCACACCAGGGAGGATCTAGGGCTCTGTGGCTCCTGGGCAAGGCAGGGGTGGGGACGAGGGAGGCCGGTCCACCCCACCTCATAAATCACAGGCCAGGAAGAGCAGGGCAGGCCGCCCTGCCTCCATATACACCACGCGTTAAATGCCTGACTGGTGCCCCACAAGCAGGCTTTGTGAAGCAGGCTCAGAGGAGAGGGTGGGCAACGACCAGAAATCAACCTCGAGCCAGCTCACCCCCAGGGTCTCCGCTCCACAAGTCTCCTCACGCAGGGGCTTGAAAGACAGCGTTTTTTTTTTTTTTTTTAAGAGGGAGCATTTGGCTCTCAGTTTGAGGACGTACAAAAGGCCCTCAAAAAGGAGACAGAAATCTATTACCCGCCTGGCCAGAAATAGCCCTGGGGTGGCTGGGCCACAGCCAAGGGCCGAAGCTGTCCCAGGGGACCTCAGGGGCTCTGCAAGGGGAACAGGGCCTGTGGGCTTCAGGGGAGGCCATGAAGGATATCATAGCCTCAGGAAACCTTGGGATGCTGGGGTTTCATTTCAGGCAGTGAAGGGACCAGCTTAGGAATCACTCAGGGGTGTCTGGGAAAGCGTGCTGGACCAGCGTCCAGGTGTGTGGGCTCTGTCCCAGGTGGAGGGTTCAGGCAGGCTGCCGTTATCAGAGGGGAGCCCTTGACTTACTCATCTGCCGGGAGGGTCACCTTTGACTCCTTTAGACGAAGGCTCTACCTAGACACCGGGGAGCCCTGCCCCAACCTACCACGGAAGCAGCCTGGCCAGCCCAGGGGAGTGCTGTGGGGAGGATCAGGGCTGTGCGCCGTGGCTGAGCAGGTCTGCAGGGCAGTATGCACCCACAGCATGCACAGAGAGTATGGGGGGTCCGAGGCACCTGCCCACTAGGTATTTCCTGGGGGTCAGAACTGCGGGAAGGCCCGGAGGTCGGTGCCAAGGTGCTGGCGTACTTCCTGGATGGGCTGTGAGTTTGGGCTGAGCCTGTGGCAGCAGGAATGGGTAGCAGAGGACCATGAGGCGGGAGAAGGTGGGTGTATTTCCCCCCCCCCGAGACAGGGGACGAAAGCATAGGGAGGGTGCCTGAGGAGCCCCGCCCCGCCCCCATGCTCAGAACTCAACCATTTGCCCTCTCTGTCCCCATTTCTGCACTATCCAAGTCTGCATCCAGACTACCCCGCTGCTCCAGCAACTCAGCAGGAAGCAAAGGAGGAAGCTGAGGTGCAGCACTCCCTGTGAGGCAGTTGGGGGGGTGAAGCAGGTACCCAGGGAACAGGGCAGACAGGCGGCCAGGTGGATTCCTTCTACAGCAAGCAGTGCCCCCATGCAGCCAGCCCCAGATGAGAGAGACAGGCCCCGCACCCGAGGTCTTTCCTGTCTTGCTTCAGAAGGATCTGTGGCAGACTCAGCCAGAACGAGTGCTCAATTAAACACACTGTGTCATTTCTATGTCACAAATGCAAAGGCATCGGGGGAACAGAGGGAACAGTAACACTTCTGGCCAGCCCTTGGGGTCCCAGATTTGCAGCCAGAGGAGGATGGAGCGTTTTGGGGGTGGGAAAAGATGCTGGGCCTGAGCCTGGGACTTTGTCCTACGAGAATGGAGAATGGCACAGACACCTACGAGGCACTTGAAGACGGAGCAGGAAATGTTCCGGGGACAGGAAGTGCAGGCTGATACCAACAGTGGCGGTATGGAAGACCCCTGGCCTGCCTATGAAGGGCCAGGAGGAAAAAGGACACTGGGATTGGAGGTTCAACCAGGAGAGAGCCTGCAAGACAATGCTGAGCAGAGACTGGGGCGACAAGCCTGGTTTATCTCTCACAAGTCATCAGATCTTGTCCAGAGGATTTCACCTCTTGAGCCCCAGTCTCCTTATCTGCAAAATGGGAACTAAGACAGTTTTTGTCTACCTAGAGCACCTGACACAGCGGGCACTCACCTCTCACTGACCCTAGAAGACAGGTGGTTGTGGTGTAATAAAATCAACAGTAGTGTGTGGACGCCTACGATGCAATCTAGACACACTTGCTAATTTGCTCAAGCAGAAAGCTAGGATCAGGGAGATGTGCAGCCTGGACAAACTAGCCCAGGAACAAGGGGAGGTCCATGTAGGCAGTCAGGAGGGGACGGTGGGGACGCTGCACTGGGGCTGTGGTCAGAGGCATCCAGGTCGGAGGTGCCCTGATTTTGTGGGTGGGCAGGAGAATTGGGATGTGTTGGTTCTTGTGGACTAGCGAGCTATGGCATGGCAGTGCTCGTGTGACAGCCCCGTGGCCTGCATGCTACCGCTCTGCAGCCCGTGTCTCTGGCTAGCATGGCCATTGGTCACAGGGTGATCCCCTAAACACCCTGAGTTCCCCTTCCCAGTGAGAGCTGCCAAACGGAGATGGATCGACCTCCCCTTCTCAGAGGGAGCAAGAAAGAGAGGTCTCCAACTGACACAGTGAAGCCGATCTTGGGACCCAGCCTCAGACCAGGTGCAGCTTCCCATGCCACCAGGAGTCGAAGCCTTTTCCCCTGACGTTCCCTCCTCACTGGGGCAGGATGGACTCAGGAAGGGGACAGGGACTGAGTCTCCATGTTCCAGAGCTGCAGGACTAGCTAGAGCTGAGCAAAGACTGGAGATGACAAAGGCCACTGACAGCCCCTGGCTCAAGCAGTGCCTCGGTTTCCCCATCTGAGTAACAGTGTCAGCGACTCTCCAGTAGCCTTTACTTCCCAAAACCAAACTAGCTAACCCTGCTGCAGGGATGTCTGAGAAGACAAGGAGTGTGCACGCAAGTTATCCCCAGGGCTCCTCCCCTGGGAGAGTTGAGGCTGCAGAGCCCAGGCCGGAAAGCTCTGCAGGTCTGACAGGAGCCCAGGCCCCCCGGAGGCTCCTGGTTGTGCAACTCCAAGTATGCATTGGTCATCTTTGTGTTTCCATTGCCCAGTAGCAGGTGCCCCTTCCTCCATGCCGCCTTCAGCACGGTGCAGGAAGAACTAGAAATTTTGGCCCCTCAAGGTCTGGCATTCCTTCAGTTTTTTTTTTTTTCTGTCTTCCTATGATTCCTGGCTCTTCTTTTACTTCCTCAGAACAGAAACTCTCCAAGGAAGAGGACATGGGAGGACAGAGCAACAGGGTGCAAAGAAGACTTCTTTCGAAGGGTTCACCATAAACTCGACCCTAACGCAAGACATAGCAACCAAGGAAGTGCTCTGGGCCTCGAAATGGCATTACTTCAGTAACAGACTTGCCTGCCTGGCTTGGGGATCTCCGGAGGAACCTTTGCCTTTTCTGCCCGCAGGTGATGACCTGGGTGAAGCCCCACGACAGGGCTGTCAACACTGTGTTTTTCTAAGGCCAACCTGGTAGATGGCTTTTGCAACTATGGTTAGACCTCTAAACGGTGAGGAAGGCCCTGTTCTTGGGGACAAGACAACGGCAGGGGGGACTATTCTTAGGAGATAGGACCCACTTTTCTTCTCTGGGCTCACACCAACTCGTTGAGCACAGGATGGGAGCTGGGACAGGGCTGGGAGGGGGCTATTCTACGTCAGTAATGCACTTCTACATGGGCGAAGCTCTCCTTCAAGATCAAGAAGGTGATGAGACCTCTCTGGACTTCCGGTGACTCCCTCACTAGACCTCACCAGCTTCAAGTGAAGCCTGCTACGCCTTGTGGAGAGGCCAGGTGAGAGCAGACTCTGAGTCCCTGAGGACCACCAGCCCTGAGACTGATTCTAAGGTTCAGCCAGGGAGAGCGGAGCTGCACCTCAGTGCTCTCGAAGCTGCACCTCAGGACTCACAGCCCCTCTGGGACCTTATCCCAGAGCCAGCACGGAGGGAGGACACCTTCCCTATCCAGGCGCTCTGTCTAGAAGCCTCAGGACTCACAGCCCCTCTGGGACCCTATCCCAGAGCCAGCATGGAGGGAGGACACCTTCCCTGTCGGGACTCTGTTGCCTAGAAGGCTACCCACCACCACGTGATCTTGAACTCACAGATAGGGCACTTGCAGTAGTAGTAGTTGATGAGGTGCTTGTCACACACCCCAATGCACTAGTGGTCCCCAGTGAGGCCCTGGGCTGAGAGGTCTGTGACCAGGAAGTGAAATAGGTCATGAACGTCAGCCACGGGCTCCCAAGGGCCCGAAAGACACATCCACCTCACAGTGGTGCTCAAAGAGCTTCCTGTGGCTCTTGCTCTGCTCAAAGCGCAGGGAGTTGAGCAGGGGACACTCGTTCGGGGTGATGGGCATCTCTTCCTTGAAGACACAGACTTTGAGCTTGGCAAAGCGGGCCTTCCACTGGACTGAGGGCAGCTGGGGAGCTCCACAATCCCATCCAGGTGGTCTATGGGGGTGGACATAGCATCCATTAGCTGGGGGCAGCGGGAGGCCACCTAGGGAGCCCCAGGGTCAGAGGATGCAGGGGAGGAGACGGACTTCACAGGGAAGGACTCAGTGAACCTGTGGAAGCAAACTGGAACAAGGTTTGCCTTTCTTCACAGCAGATAAGGCCTGTCCTTTTGACTGTCACAGCAAGGTGGGCCTCCCTGAACTGGAACCGTGCCAGTGTCGCTGTGAGGCAAGGCCATCCTCTCCCACCTCATGAGTGTGAAGGAACCCAGGACTGGGGCATTGACACAGGCCTCACTGCCTCCTCCCCACCCCAGCAGTCCAGGGCCGTGACCCTCACCTTTGTAATAGGGCATGAGTCCCAGAAACGCCTGGCGCACCTTCTCGCCCTTCAGCGGCTGCATGTTGTCCAGCTGCTCCAGCAGGTGCCTGATGGTGTAGTACTGGGTCTCCTTGTGCACGGCCAGCACCTGCTCCCGGGGCGGCAGTTCCCCCGAGCGCAGGAAGTACAGCACGTCCCCGAAGTGCGTGCCATCCCGATCGATGAAGTAGCGGCCCTCAGCATTGGTGGGGATGTAATGTCACCCGCTGAACATGGCCGGCAGCATGGTGTCTTCGTAGCGCTGCAGTGTGGACAGGCGTGTGGTGAAGTGAGCCCCTCCAACGTTGAGGGGGACAACCGCGGGAAACTGCTGGGGTAGCAGCGGCAGTGCGCCCCCTGCCTGCGTGGCTGTTAGTGGCTGGTTCCAGAAAATCATGCTCATCCTCGGCGTCGGAGCTAGACATGGCACCCTCCTGGTGATGGCTGTCTGGCCCCCGCACCATGACTACCACCATCCCTCTGACTCTGGGTGGGAGAGAGGGGCCCAGAGCCAGCTGCAGGGGGCTGGGGGTTTAGCTCAGTGATTAGAGTACTTGCTTTGTAAGCACAAGGCCCTGAGTTCGATTCCCAGCACCAAAAAAAAAAAAAAAGTTAACCCCACCCAGAGCCAGCCGCAGCCGGGACGACTCAGGCACCGACTCCTGCCAGGCCGCCCCTCCTTCAGTTTCGTGTTCTGCTTCCTCCAGGACACTGTGCTCCTTGACAGTTTCTTCCTTTTCCTCCTCATTTCCACACATGTCTTTGTGGAAGCTCTTTGCTTTCACTCATTCGGGGCTCCTCACCTCGGAGTGGTACAATAGCAACCTTGAGTTATTCTGCACTCTTTGTCTTGAGTGCATTCTGACTGATGATATGGGCCTTGATGCCTTCTTACAGGCTGGTCAATGTGTCGGATTGGGAATGTACACAGATTTTAAGAAAGGATGAAAGGGTGGCTCATATCGGATGTAAAAGCTGTTACCGAGACTGTTTCAGGAGACAAGTCTTCTCTTTATGTCTGGAAGGCTCTTTCCCACGCCTCTGGCTTTTGTTTCCATGTGGAAAGTCCTAGCCCTTACACTCGCTCATTATCTGGCCCAGATGATTTCTGCCTCTTACTACCATCTGCCGCACATCCAGGGGCTGCTGAGCAAGCTGCAGTGCACTTGGAAGAACCACGGCCAGCAGGGGTCAAGAGAGGGGTCCGCAGGCTGCAGCCAGCACAGACCCTGAGGGCAGAGGTCAGGTCCAGGCACGGGGACTGTTTAGCTGAAGATGCAGGGCAACAGTGACAATCAGTTGCTCAGTTAGTCAGCTTTCCTATTGCTGGGATGAAATACCTAACACCCGCAACTTCAAGGAGAAAATGGTTTACGCGGTTCCCAGTTTCGGTCCATGGCCAGCTGGCTCCAAAGCACAAACAGCATGGAGGAAGGGGGTGGTGGAGTAAAGAGTCAAGCTGCTCGCTTCATGGCAGCGGGAGGCAGCGGTGGGGGACAGCAGCAGCAAGAGACCTACTCTCCGAGGGCGCTGGCCACTGGGCTATTTGGCACATGCATGGACTAATCCAGCACTGAGTGCAATGCCCACGATCCCCGTCACCTCCCTGGGAGTCTCCTAATCCAGTTAAACTGACAATCAGGATTAACTGGCACATCGCTGAGACAAAAGCGGCCAGGGTGTCGGAGTGATGTCTGACAGTGAAGTGCCTGGGCAAAATCTTCACCATGGACCATTGACAGAGGCCAGTTACAGTAGGGTGGTTTTGAGCACCCAATCTGTGCGTATAGGAAGCGAGACTCATCCCTTTGTCATTTGTGTGTCTTTCGTCTTGTGAGCTAGACTGGAAGGTTGCGGACAAGGTCTTTGTTTTTTTTTTTCCTTTTCTTTTTTGGAGGCATTGGGGATTGAACCAGGAATACTGAACCATATTCCCAACCTTTAAAAAATTAATTAATTAATCACTTAATCTAGAGGCAGGATCTTACTAGGTGGCCCAGGCTGGGCTCAAACTTGTGATTCTCTTTCCTCAGCCTCCTGAATAGCTGGGATTACAGGTGTGCTCACTGGGCCCAGCCCATTTTCTTTTTAATGCCTATGAGGGGTGTGCTAAGCATACGTGGAAGGTGGAAGTAAGAGCGACCCTAGAGTTGGCTGATAAGGGTTTGGGCACCAACTCTTCTACTACAGCTGTGACTTGGGGCAAGTTACCAAACCTCTGCACTCCTGAGTTAAGAAGTTGTCTAGCAAGGGCTGTTTTGAGGATCGATGTGATTAAATATAAATAAGAGGGTATCTGGGCTGCACATAATAATCTCCATTGTTCTTCATTATCAATCCATATTTGTTTACTAATGGCTTTTCTTGAATGGTTTATTTATTTTCAAATGTTGGGGCATAGAAAATTTTTTTCAATTTTTCTTTTTTTTGTTAGTACATGTTTGGAGTACATAATGATTACATTCACCATGGGGAGTTGGTACATGTATGTAGCACACCACAATTATTTTTTCATCCCCTTCCCCTCCCCTTCCTCTCTCCTCCCTCCATCTATCGGTCCCCTTCCCATTTGCAAAAGATCTCTCTCCCTCTTTTCTATTATCTTTTATTTTGCTCTTTATTTGTATTTTGCATTTCTCATAGAAGAGAAACCATGTGATATTTAAGCTTGTGTGTCTGATTTATTTCACTTAAAATTATGGTCTCAAGGTGAATCCATTTTACTCTAAGTGACTGAAGTTTATCCTTTATGGCGGAGTAGTACTCCAGTGTGTTTAAATACCACACTTTCTTTATCCAGTCATCTGCTGACGGACAGATAGGTCAGTTCCAAGATTTAGCTATTTCCAGCTGTGCTGCAGTAAACATGGATATGCATGTATCACTGTAATATGATGACTCTAACTCTTTCAGGAGAAACTTAGAGAGGGAATAGCTGGGTCAGTTGGAATTTCTAGTTTTAGTTTTTCAAGGAATTCCCATACTGGTTCCGTAGTGGTTTCCACAGTGGCTGTACTAGTTCACATTCCCACCAACAACATAGAAGAGCTCCTTCTTCCCCACAGCCTTGCCAGCATTTGCTATTATTTGATTTCTTGACAATTGTCACTTTTTTCTAGAGTAAGATGGAATCTCAGTGGTGTTTTAATTAGCACTTCTCTAATGCCAGAGATGTTGAACAAGTTTTCATGTGTTTGTTGGTCATTCGTACTTCTTTTTCTGAGAAGTGTCTATTTATTTCAGTAGCCCATTTTTTGGAAAGGGTCTTTTTTGGGGGGGATCTTTTTTTTTTTCTTTTTTTCTTTTTAGTTCATTATATATACTAGATGTTAGTCCTCTGTCTGAGGAATACCTGGCAATATTTTGTGGGGGGTGCTGGGGATGGAACTCAGGGCCTTGTGCTTGCTAGGCAAGTGCTCTACCACTGAGCTAACTCCCCAGCCCCAAAATATTTTTTCCTATTTTGTAGGTTGTTTCTTCATGCTATTGGTTGTTTCCTTTGTGGCGTGGAAGCTTTTTAATTTGATATGATTCCATTTGTTGATACTTGATGTTATTTCTTGTGCAACGGAGGTTTTGTTTAGAAAGTCCCTGCTTATATCTTCAAGAGTTTTACCTATTTTATCTTCCATCAGATTAAGTGTTAGTATAGGAAATGTTCTTATCCTTCAGATTGCTTCTGATATTTTGGGTGAAAGGGAGATTCAGGAAGCCGGTTGTGAATGGTGGTGGCAGGTGCAGCAGAGTGAATCAGAGATATTATGATTTGCTCATTCAAATGGCGAATTTACTTTCCCTAATGACTTGCTTGAGCCATAACAGTGTGACACCACTACAGACCAGCTTCCACAGCAGACTTTTACTTTCTTCCAGTTCTGGAGGACGGAAGTCACATCCGAGCATGGTTTCCTCTGAGGTGGTTCTAGGCTGTCTTTCCACACAGCCATCCCTCTATGTGGGCGCCTCTGGTGTGGCTGTTCTTATAAGGACACCAGTTACTGGATGAGAAGCCAGGACAATGACCTCATTTGACCTTAATCACCCCTCTAAAAATCCCACCTCCAAACACAGCCACAATTCTGAGAACCAGGGCTGTGACATATGAAGGCAGGGCCACCATTCGGCTCCGAACCCCTTCCACTTTCGCTCACTCCATCGCTGCCTGAGGTTTTGTGCCCTCTGTCCACTCTGCCATGTGCTGAGTTCCCCGGGAGTCACAGTGGCCCGCAAGCTCCAGGCGCTGGCGTCACTCCTGCCCTGACGTTCACATCACTCACCTCTTCGCCACCTCACAGAACCAGGCTGGGGGCACGCTCACTTCATGTGAAACTCCCATGGCCCCTGTTTTCTCTCCCCAGGTCTCATCTAGGCCCTACTGAGAGCTTCCTGAAGAATAGCATGCACCTTTGCAACACCAGAGAATCAGAAAAAGGCCAGCATGTGATGCTTTCCATGTCTCTCGCCCCTGGAATGCCCTTAATCAAAGCCCTGCTCCAGGAGTGGAGAATCGGCCAGCTGTGGGGCACTACTGCCTCGCTCTCAGTGCTGCAGGCCGATGTGGGACCCACGCTGGAGTCCTGGCTCCATCACTCAGAGAACTCACACTCTCCTGGCTTTGGCTCCTCATCTTCAGAATGGGGCTCCAGGCAGCCAGGAGGTTGGAGGACTCTGGTGACAGGATGGGAGGGGCAAGGGAGCACTCCCCTGG